>JAOXJP010235242.1:0-10041 GCA_025762735.1 Platanus orientalis | reverse complement strand
GTCCCACATCGCTAACGTACGATAGAATCTCTCATCGGTTGTCTTTTTGGAGACATCCGATAAAATTGGAACGATTCAGAGAAGATTAGCATGGCCCCTACGCAAGGATGACACGCACAAATCAAGAAATGATCCAAAAAAATTTGGCATTTTTCACCGTTTCAGCCATTCAAGTTGGGTGGTTTCCAATGATTTGAACTTGATTCAGTTCGCCTTGTTATTTTATTCCAGGAAACCAGACACTCATGTTAGTATTTATTTTGATTTTTGACCAGGGAGAAGGAGCCCCCCTGCATCAATATACTGAAAATTATAATTTTATCTATATGAAGTTATTAGGGTTGCTTTCAGTTTTACTGTTTAATTTCAGAGTTGAAGAAGAAAAAGAAGAAGAAGAAGAAACTTTTGAACTAAAAAACTGAGGACCTTGTGTGTGTACTTCTGAAAATGGGAAATCCCAAAAAGTTTACATTATACAGGATCCCATGGACTTAGTTTTGAGTCGGATCCTCTATAAATCTCACTGCTAAACTATGACTATAGAATCTAAATTAGCAAAAGAAGAAGAAAAAGAAGTATCCAAGAATATCTTGAGAGAAAGAGGCATAAAAAACAGTTGTTTCACTTTGTCAATCACTCACCAGCAAGCAACACTCCCATTGGGTATTAATCACAAAAAGAAAAATGAGCCTGATACACTTCATCCTTTGAAAGAAAATGCAGTGTTAAACAATGGAAACCCTAAAATCATGTCAATTATACAACACATACCATGAAAAATTGTCACAGAAAAAAAGAGACAACAGTGCACAAAAACCAGTATTTGTAGAATGGCTAGAACTATCTGATTGCTTCATTTCAGTTATACCCATCAATTGGAGTCTCTAGACTAGTCGTGGGGTGGGTGCAGAAATCACACCTGTTCTTAATAAAAATACACACATATCTTGTCTATATAAGACTTGCACCAAGAAGGCTCTAAGTTCATCCAGTACTCAAAACATCTCCAAGAAACAACAATATCTGATCAATTGAAGGCCTTGCCTCAGGAGATCTATTTGTACAAGCCAAAGCCAAGTCCAGAACCTGCAGAGCTTGCTTCCTTTCTTTTCCCTCCACAAAGAGCTCAAAAAATTCGTACACCCCTTGTTTTATGTCTTCCTTCCTTTCTAATATATGGTTTATTCGAGTTGGGGCTTTGGGTCCCCCTAGCATGTCCAACACTATGACACCAAAACTATATATGTCATTCTTTTGAGACAAGTCCGGGATTTTGACTGTTTCTGACTGGGGCTTCTGCAGCTGCTGCCATTCATCGAGATCACTCATCGGCGCTGCGAGTTGAACGAAGCCATAATCCGAGAGACAGGCAGAGAAATCGGTCTTTATGAGGACATTGGAGGATTTGATGTTGCCATGCACGTTCAACAGAAGGTGTTTCTCTTGTGGGGGAGATTGTGTGTGGATGAATGCAATCGCTCTTGCCACATGAAGAACTATCTTGAGACGCTGATCCCAATCTAGAGGGGTGTGACCGAGCTGCCTTGCACCTGAAGAAGAAAATAAACCAATGAAGGAAAGAAAGTAGTTGATATCTGTAGATATTGGAATAGCACGTTCTGTTTGCTTTTCTTTAAGGTGTTGTGGTCTTCCGTTTTGCAAGGAACCAAAATGATATAGAATCCCTTTCAAGAGAAACTTTGTTTTGTGTGTAAATAGAAGTACTGTATGAGCTGTTTTAGAAGATTTGCAGTGTGATATCCTTCCAATTGAAGGTCTCTCCTAAGACCCTAAGGTGATAGGAGAGGGATGAATTAATATATGTCCACGGGGGATTTGAGCTCACAACCTAAAACCTGCTTTGATGCCAATTGTTACGAACTTAACCAATACACTGAAAGCCCTAGGACTGATGGAAATGCATTAGGCTAGGTTCTTAACCCTTGCGATCGTAACATTTCACCACACTTTGCAGCCAACGTCCCGGCGGCCACTCTATGGTGACACTCACTCTGGCCTCGCATTCAGGTAGCCATTCCACCTGTGACGGTTTTCACTCTGGTTAGATAGCCATTTCCATCTTTTATGTAACAACTTTCACTCTGATTCAGGTAGCCTTTTTTCACACATAGCGGCTTTTACTCTGGTCCAGGTTGCCCTCTCCACAGGTCGCCCCTTCCATGACTCAAACTCAAGACATGGTGTTGGCTCTTATACCAATTTAAATAAAACAATTAACTATCTCTCCTAGAACCCTAAGGTGATAGAAGAGGGATGAATTAATACATTTATTATATTTCAACAAGAGATTCTTTAACTAGTTGGGTCCTACAAAAAAAAAAGTATAAAAGTGATACGTAATTAAGGAGTTGTGGTTTTTTATTTTGACTTTTCTTCTCTAAGGTTTTCTTATTGGGGGTTTCTTTAAGGCGAGAAAGCAAGGTCCTTTTTCAGGTTATGAAAGAAGATGAGGCTTCCCGATTCAGAGGGAGAGGTACGTGTATGATGGGTTCTCTAGTTTTTTTAGGGTTTAGGTTTGAACTAAAGAAAAAAAAAAAAAAGAATTTACTATATTGTAACTTGTATTTCTCTGGTTTATAGTGAAGAATAGATGACACCCATAGACATAAGCTAAAGAGTCGAACCACATAAAAATTATCATCTTATGTGTTCTTGTTGTTTTCTTTTCTATTGTGGTATTTGTTATTGCATAAGTCATGAGTGGTTTATGTCCATATCCCATCATGTGGAATATTAGGGATTGTTTTGTTACAACATCAATTGGTATCAAAGCATCTAGTTTGTTTTTAGGAGAAATATGATTAAATTGGTGATTAAAAAAATTATTCAATGGGGTTATTTTCTAAAGTTTTTTGGGTTGATTCATGAAAAATAAAAACTTTCATCAGTCAACTCTCTTTAGATAAATTTGATGGATAAGATAGTTTTATGTTTAGACAAAGAAGGGTGAAAGGTTTATTGGTACACCAAAGCTTATAAATGCATTCCAAAGAAATAAAGGAAAAAAAAAAGTGGTGTGGATGATTGATAAGACAAAGATAAGGCTAATCAGTACAATTCATCTTTGTTTTGCAAAGTAATATTTTATTAAATGTCATGGATGAGTATTTGACATCAATTTTATGAGAGAAGATGGTCCAAATTTAGAGGGAGAGAAAATGTGCAATATCTATATTGGAAGGTACATGACCACGTTAAGAGGGATTGTCCATAACGTGATGATAGGAAGAAAGGTGATAATCTCAATACAGTAGTGACAGAAAAATAAGTAGAATCTATTAGAGACGTTCTCAAAGTCTCCAAAAATATAGTTATATTTTTCTCATGATAAGTGGATGTTAGATTTAAGTTGTCCTATTCATATATATCCAAGAAATGAAGGCAGATGTCATCTTTTTGGGTGATGAACTCATTTGTAGCGTCATAGGTGTGAGGATGATATAGATCAAAATGTTTGGTGAAGTGATTTTCATTTTAGGTGATGTGACGTATGTCTCAAAGATATGAAAGAATCTAATATTATTAGGTTAGTTAAACTTCATGGGTTGTAAGTATTCAACCGTAGGTGAAGCCATAAAAATCACATGTAGCTTTTTGATCTTGATGAAGGAAGAGAAGTGTGATGATTTGTATCGTTTGATGGGAAATATATTGATTGATGGTATTCTTTTAACCTTGATGGGAGTTAGGAAAAAGGTGCGAGGAATAATAAACGCTTGAGTAGTGTATTTTTTGCAATTAGGGAATAAACAACTGTTATAGATTTACAAGTGATGGTTGATGAGGAGACAATTCTCGTAATTAGAAATGATGAATCGAGGTCTCTCTTTGGAGTTGACTAGGTAAGTTAATTTGGGACAACTATACATGTGCATTGGTCATGTTATAATCTAGTCAGATAGAGTCAGGATTGAATTTAATCAACGGTATGTGTTATAATAGTTCTTCAATGTTAATGGTTATTAATTGTAGTGATAGAAACCATGTTATGATTTAGGTTTAAGGTGAATTTATGTTCCAAACATATATGATGCAGAGTTCATTAAAGAAAACAATAGTAGAATTATTATTTTCAGGATGGTTCTAAAATGCGAGCCAAGGTGGTGTTGTGTACTTTCATAAATTCTGTCTTAGCAAAGATACAAGTGGAGTGGTTACAATAGGAGATCTTCAAGATGACTACAAACATGACATAATATAATTTTTTTTTTTTTTTTTTACAAGTTTTCAACCAAATATGAACTCTTTCAATGTGAAGGAGTGGGACTTGGTTTGTTGTTGGTGACTCTAAATGGGTGAGCCCCAATAGAAAGTAAAAATATGAAATTCTCCTTTATATCTCCATACATGAGATAGAAGAAGAGCGGTGGTTATATCTTATATATTTTTTTTCTCTATGATTTTCTTTTTGGAGTGTTTCTTTAAGGTGAGAAAACACCGTTTTCCTCCTAGTTGTGAAAGAAGGAGAGAGGGCGTTCTTCATGGTTTAGAGGGAGTCATGGGTGTAATAGGTTCTTGAGTTTTCTTTGGGCTGGGCTTGAGCTGCGAAGAAAAGAGAGAATCTAATATATTGTAATCTATATTTCTCTGATTTAAAGTAAAGAATAGACAATATTCTTCTTTGGATTGTAAAAATGGGTGAAAAGGGTGTTTTTCATGGTTTAAAGGGAGAATTATGGTGTAACTGGATCTTAGGTTTTCTTGGGGTTTAGATCTTAGCTGAGAAAAATGAGAGAATTTATTGTATTAGAACTTATATTTATTTGGTTTATAGTGAATAATATATGTCACCAGTTGGTGTAGGCCAAAGAGCCAAATACTTAAAAATCCTTGTTTTATGTGTGATTGTATTTCTTTTCTACTATAGTATAATTTGATCGTAAGTGACTCAAGTCCATGTCCCATCACGTGGGATATAACGGCTGTTTCCACTGCACCAACACACACTCTTGAGATGAAGAGGGAGAAAGGAAAACTTATTTGATGGTACATGACTTGTTTCTCTCGAATATGGATGGAAACACATAATCTCTTGGATTTTAAAACCCATTAATCATACTGGATAATTTTGCTTTTTTTTTTTTTTTTTTTGATAAATATTATGATAAATGGATTGATACTATTATAAAGACATTTATGAAGCTTAAGTTTATAACACAAATATTACTTTTGAGAGAGAGAGAGTCAATATAACTTAAAATGATATACAACTCTCACCTGACAGCAAGTCAGAAAGGCTCCCCATGGGATAGTAATCACAAAGAACAAATTTGATCCGCTTGGCATATAAGTAAGCCCTCACTGGTACAAGATACTCGCTGCGCCTACTAACGTGTGCAAGTCGCTCCACTCTCCTCCCAAACTCACCTCCACCAACTATCACCCTCTTGAACCTCTTAGCTGCGTAAACCGCTCGATCTGACATAACCACCTTCTCCGATATCCCCAAGCCGCTATCCCCTATCACCTGCACAGAAGAGGTAACCACCTCTTTCAGAGTCTTTCTGGGTCGAGCAGCTCCACCGCGACCAGGGCCACCATACCAACAAAAGCTCAGTGGGAGATCACCCATGAGACCCACGATGCCATCTTCTTCGGTCTCATGATGAGACTTTGATTGACTGCACCCTTCTCCATATTTTTGGCTCCTTTTGCTCTTTCTTTCATTGAAGGCTCTTGATAGCATCTCTAATAAGAGGTGATTTGGGATGTGTTGAAAGGTGGGTTCTAGAGAATCTGTGAAGGAAGAACTGAGTTTGGTATCTGGGTCTTTTCTCTTCTCCCTCTCCAATTCCTCTCCTTCGGCTGTTCTTTTGGCTGGTTTTGGTTGGTCTTGGGTGTTAGTTTCTTGGGGAGTATCGATCGAGGGTTGTGTCGTTTTGTTTCAGAATGGCCAAAGATAGGAATCCATTGGAATCCTCTACGAGTTGGATTGCTGATTTAGTTGACTTCTAAAATTTAAGAGAGTAACGTTTGATTGTGTACATCATTCAGGAATGGATGGTTTCGGGGTAAGAGCTTAGATCTTTGGTTAGAGTAAGATGGTACGGTTTATATATGCAGGTATCACCGGGATGTCGTGAGACATACTTATGGTAGCATAAATACAATAATATAATTTTTACATCAACGGCAAATGCCTATTGGTCCAATTAAAATATGGCTATAAGTTCCTAACAAGAAGACATGGCTAGGAAGAAGAAGAATCCCTGGCCAACGGTGTGTTGAGTGGTTGTGGTATCGCCTATATAGACAGCATTTGGCAATTGACTGTGTTGAGATTGAGGATTATCTCTGGCTAGGATTTGGTGTGCCCCTCTAAATTGCCCTATAATGCCCCCCCACCCTACCCCTTCCGGCATGCAAGAGGGTACACATCAAGTCAAAAAATGATTTATACTTTTTGGGAGGTGTAAATCACTTCTCAACGTGATGTGTACCCTTTACATGCGAGGGCATGTAGGGGCACTTTTAGGGGGCGCAGCAAATCCTGAGGGTCCTCCTTAACATATGGTGTACATAGGTACTATAATGCGGCAGTCTTTTAAATCCCTCAACGGTCCAAATAATCCTATCACAGACATAAATGTGAATATGATTTGACTAAAGTTTGAAATTCAAATCTCGAGGATGAATTACTACCCACATTTATGGCTGTGACTATACAGGGGTTTGGAACTGTAGAAAATTTCCTTCTCGGCCTAAGTGGCCGTATTGAATAGAAAAACCATGCATTCAAAGAGTGGCTGAGTCTGATTGGTATCAATTTACACTATCATACCTTACATTGGTATGAGTCACATTTGATACCAATTTGACGATGAAAAATGCCCCCTTAGGATGTGTCTGCAAAAAAAATAAAAGAAAAAAGGTCTTCCAACGACTGTATTCTATTGCTCAAAAGCTAATGTCATAGCCAATATTTCATCCCAAAGAGGAGGTCTGTCCTGGTTAGATCGAGGGGCAGGCCGGGCCATTCAGTCAGACCAATGGGCATACCTGACCAGCTTACCTAAATCTATCAATGGTTAGAATGCATTTCTTTTCATTTTCTTTAATGCTTTAGATTTTTCTTTTTGAATTCCAAAGAAACCTTGACTCAATTTATTTGATTTTACCATTAAATTAAAAATAACAATAATATTAACACAACTACAGCGGCTAGGATTAGGTACAAACAAGACATGAACGAACAAGGCTTGATATAGTGTCAAGAGTGGACACAACAGCACTGAAAAAGTGATTTACACTTTTAAGGGGGGCCTTTTCACTTTTTGGTGCTGATGTGTCTGGCCCTATACCATTTGGACCTTGTTCATTCATGCTTTGTTCGTACCAAATCCTGAGGACAATCACACCCACTACATGAACAAGAACCTTCGTTTTTTTTAATAGAAAATAAACTTTATTATTATTTTTGCACTCTACAAGCCACGGCAGAAAGTTACCTGTCTAAAATTATTGATTTCGACAGAACTCTATGCTTTGCTAAAGCATGAGCCACTATATTTACTTTCTTACTAATATGAATAAATTCAATAAAGTCAAATTGTAAACTAATGTTCAAAGCCTTATTTCACTACAGCATTCTTCCATAGAATCTTTCAGTGATGTTATAACTTTCATAGTCTCATTCAATAGAAGTTTTCTGATATTTAAATACTCGCGTCCAAGATATTAATGTCTAGATCATTAAGTAGGAATCCAAAGATGAAGAGAGAAACAAAAACAAAGAAAATCCCACTACTGAAGAGCTTGTGAATAAGCATTACAATGTCCAAAATCATTTTTGGCCAAACAAGAAAATAGATTTATCACTGGTTTGTTCTGACCAGAAAATAAAATATGAAAGTTTTATCTATGTCTGGTCAAACCAAACCATTTAGGTTATCGGGTCGGGTCATATGACCAATGGTTTGTTCTAGGTTTAAAATACTGGTCCGACCAAATGCATCCTTCTAACTAGGGACTGAGGTATCACCTATAAATTAGAGAAATACTACCTAAAAAGTGTGAGGGTAATTTTGATAATACACACCAATGAGGCTGTGTGCTGTAATAAATAGACCCACCCAGATGTGCTGGATCAAATCCAATCAACCCAATCACAAATAGGGATGCAAGTATCCAATTATTATTCAAGTCCCGTTCATTTTTGTATTCCTTTAAAGCAAATACGGATATACATGTATCCGTTTCAATTAAATATCCGTTCATTTAAAAAATATCAGATTATAAATGAACCAAAATATATATATATCCATTCGACTATATATAAATATGTATATATGTATGTATGTAAAGTACCTAATGATTGATTTAAATTAATTGTCATATTATATAATATTGTAAGTTATTTTATTTTTTAAATACTATTGTAGATTATGTTGCATCACTTTTAACATTAATCCTAACTTAACATATACAAATACATTTACCTAATTTAATGAATTTGTTTAATCATATATATCAGTGTTCGTATGCAATATTCAACTAACTTAACGGATACGAATATGAAACTATATGTATCCGACTCGATTAAATATCCGTTCATTTAAAAAAATATCCGATTATAAATGAACCAAATTTGGATATATACTAATATCTGCATCGAATCTGACTCATTTGCATCCCTAATCACAAGGCAAGAAACAATCTAAATCCTCTGCAGTTGGCTTAAAATGCATTAAATGGAAACTGTTTTCAAAATAGGACATGGGTACAGAAAAATTTTAATTTCAATCTTGGGCAAGAGTTTTAATACGCATGTCACATTGAAGACTAAAAAGTGGGTTCACTTTAATCACACATTCTTTAACGGCAGTTTCCATTTAATGTATTTTAAGCTTACAGCAGAGGATTTGTTTTCCTCGTGGTAATACTATTTCTAATTGCGTTTTTTAACATAATGACCATCCAGTTAATTCCCTCGGTAGTTGGGTATTAGTTTCTATGTTTTTTTCTTTCTAATTTTAAGCTTCTGAGGGTGACTGCAATCCCATCCCTCAAAATTTGCCACGTGTCTAAAATTTAGAATGTCACAACTATTAAATGCCCCTTGTACTAACGGTGCCAAAAACCAGCTTGGACTGATGATGACCTCTATGCTTTCTTTTGTATTCATTTGAACCTTGAATGAAAATAAAACATTTCAATGAAGTGCCAAAAAATAATGCATAGATTATATAGTCATATTCTGATCATGGCCCTGCTAAATGATCAAGAGAGGTTAGATTCACCAAAGTTAAATTTGTACCTTTTTTTCCCTGGTAAGGAGGTGTTGGCTGGAATATGACTATGACCCCAAGTGCCGAATAAGATAGGGAGATTAGAAGAATGAATCACTATCATTTAGTTAGCCATGAGATAGACGATTTAGAAGGGGAACTTTTTGTGATTCTCAAGGCTAAATAGTTTCAATGAACAAAATACTGAGGCAAAAATACACAAAAACATGAAATTAAGGAAATGATCACAAAAAGTAACAACATAATGTAAACCAAATAAATAATGCCTTATACATATATCAGACCGATAGAAATCAATCATTGGTATAAGCAAAATACACCAATCCGATAGAGATCGGTCATCGAAAGATCGATGCAGCACTAAAAGATATCAGACCGATGGATGTCAATCGATAAATATTGATCACCTGGAAATGCTAGGCTGATGGATGAGATGGTGGTGGTAGTATGTTATGTTATGTGGAAACCTAGATCTATGATCGTATGCAACAAACAAGAGAGAAAATAAAACAGAAAACAATCACACCACAAGAGCAAAACGATTTACGTGGTTCGGCTTTGAAGCCTACATCCATGAGCGAAAACGGAGAAGAGCTTTCACTATGATTGAAGAACAAAGATTACAATGAACAGTGTGACAGCACGGAAATCGAGAAAACCCTACTTATTAACCCCCAAAACCCTAATCTGTGTGGGCTGGATCCAGACCCCAAAACGGATACAAAAAGGGTCAGAAAAATTTCAGCCCAGGGCGTTTCGCCAATTTTCGGGT
>JAOXJP010235241.1:0-10041 GCA_025762735.1 Platanus orientalis | reverse complement strand
CATTTAGTAATGATTTTGTAGAAGAAAAAAAAAATTAGTATTGAATTTATTGTTTGTATTATTTTATTCCAATCCAACAAAAATGATTTAAATCCAACAGTTTTTATACAAGGTCTTCTTTAGTTTGACTCTAAGATGTTAGTTATCTATAAAAAATCTTATGTATGGTAAAATATAAGGTATGGCTGGTCATAATAATAACAAGTAGTTTTCTTATTGATTTATATGCCGGGACTCTTTGTTACTTACATAGTATAGCTTTTAGGTTTTTTAGTACTTTATCAAGTTTATTTATTGTATTGTAGTTGAAATTATTAATTGTAATTTATTGCTGTTTACTTTATTATTGTTTTTCACTTCTCGCTTCCTAAGGATTTGTTGAGCCACGTTTCCGCTTCTCGTTTTCGCATTGCTCCTCACTCAGGTAACTATGAGATAGATTACAAAAAATTTCCTCTTTGGAATCCCATGTTTCCTTCCCAAAAATCCTCGGACTATTCCTTATGAATACTCACCAAAGCATAAATTTGCTAAAATAGCAAGATACTAACACCTAGCACATCTCTTGAATAAGAAACTAAAAATCCAGCAACATCTAGCACATTTCCAAAGCAAGAAACTAAAGTTCCATCACTTTAAAGAAAACTCCCTAGCCCCCTTTATGGTGCTGTCAACCAGCACTTGTTGACCCAATTTATGACTTTCAGGTCGAACAAAATTACAATAAAGACCCATAGATAACTACCCAAGCTAACATGTAGCCCGTGCGGACCCTTCTTAGACCCACACGTCAAGTAACTTTGATCAGAAGTCCTCAACACTCCCCTCAGATGGGAAGGAATTCACCCTCGATCAAATGACTTATCTGGTTCATGCACCTGCCATTGCTTAACGCCTTCAGCACTACTAGCATCATCAGGATATCGGGCAAGCATCAGCTCCAATGGTTGTGAGACAAAGGTGTGAACTAGGTCTTTATAGTTGATCGTAATCATGTTCATAGCAGCATCATATATAACTTTGTTACGGATTTGCCATAGTCACCCAAGGATAAGATCACAGGTATCCAAGTGGCTCATATAACATAACAGTGTCTTGGAATTCTCCAAATCGAAAAGTGACACAAACCATGTCATTAAGGTACTTGCGATAGCAAGATAGGAACCCGGTAAGCAACGCTCAACTCAAACACAGGTGTAGCCCATCAAACTTACCAACTGTTCAGAAACAAGGTTCACAGAAGAACCATTGTCCAGTACAACATGAGCGTTCAAACCAAAGCCTGTGTTGCCTATGCACCCACATTACCAGAAAATATCCATCCCATGAGAAAACGATTTGTTGGCCTTTAACTTGATGGGGCGTTTTGGAGTTTATTTGATGATGGCGTAGCAATGATGGGGATCAAGATCGCTATCATCAAACTCAAGCTCAGGTGGTAAAGGTGCCTCTTCAGTTTCCATAGTATTTCCCAGAGTCTTTATTATCTGGTGATTTCCCAGTGATTACCATATTGCATTTTTCAGTGAGCCAATGTCTGGCAAGGAGTTGTTTGCCTCTGCAATTGTAAAATCCTTCATTAATTTGCATGTTGTCCTGGCAATGTTCAGTTCCCCTTGAATTTCAGGAGTAGGTGGAAGAGGTTCAGAAGATAAACACCCTTGGAGATTCTGACTTCCCACGCTGATGGAACTTGGCTTCCAAGTTAAGATCATGGGCTTTTTTTTTGAGAAAAATAAAGAAATATATTAATCAAACAAAAAGGGGAAAAGATACAATAGCATGAGTAATGCTAACACAAGACAAAGAGTTAATCATTATGGAATATGAAATGATCCCAATTAAAGATCCATGAGTCAAAGGGAATGCTGTCCCCTTTAGATACAAATGTCCATTGATGAATCTTTGATAAGGCATAGTCCAACACCTTTCTATGCAACCCTTGAATGCCTTCAAACAGCCTCCTATTTCTCTCCTCCCAAACCGACCAAGAGAGGGCAGGAGGAATTAAAACCCAAATTTAACTTCCCCTCCTACTCCAATTGATACAATGCTGATGAGACCAACACTCGAGCAAACCTCGGACCAATTCCGGATGGACCCACTTCACTCCAAAACGGTCTAGGAAATAACCCCATAGCTTCCCTACCCACGGACAATGAAGGAAAAGATGGGCTGCAGTTTCCCCCGCCGAAACGCATAAGCAACACTAATTTATAATCCACATTCCTCTACGAATAAGATTGTCAATAGTCGGCACCCAATTCGGCGATTCCACTACAATCTCCACATAAAGCAAGAAATTTTAAGTTGAATTTGGGGATTCTACACAGATTCCTGGAAAAGAATCCAAATTCCGAGGACAAAGAGGCATATACATTGACGAGATTGAATACCCTTTATCCTCATCATGAGTCCAAATCAATTCATCCTCCTGCTCTAGGTCACCAATCGGGTACTTCACCAAAATGTTCATCAAATGGCCCATTTCCCCTATCTCCCAGAGTCCCAGTCGTTCAAGTTCCTTCAAGGCTTAAGGTCCCATGAGCAAAAAATTCTAGAGCAAATCAAGTGCTCTTGAACCGATCCATGCTTAGATGTGGCTAACTCAAAACAATAAGGAAAGAGAATGTTAAGAGGCTCTCTGGTACACCACGCGTCCATCCAAAAATGAACCCTATTGCCCTTCTTCAATTTGAACTTGATCAGTTTGAAGAAATCCTCCATACCCGACATAATACCCTTCCATGCACCACATCCTGCAGGCCCCACAAGCATTCCACTAGACCAACCAAGCCTATCCTCCCCATATTTAGCCTTTATCAACCTCCTCCACATCACATTTCTGTCAATGCCAAACCTCCAAAGCCATTTGGTGAGAAGAGCCGAGTTCATCTCCTTCAACGATCGAATGCCCAAACCCCCTTGATTTACTGTGCAACAAATTCTTTCTCAATTCACCCAATGAATCTTGCGTTTCCTTTGTCTCGAACCCCACAAGAAATCTCTCTGAATTCTTTCCATCTTATGAATGATAGAAGTTGGAGCCTTGAAAAGGGATAGAAAGTAAATTGGCATACTCCACAAAACAATCCCTTGAAGGTTTGCTTGATCAAAATTGCAAAACCTATACATATACTTGTACGATCAGTCTGGGTTTATACCCTTTGATTCCATTTAAAATAAACCTATTTTCATACCCCAATTTATACATAAGGACACCTATATCATCTTCATTCAACTTGGGCAGATTTCTTTGTTTGAAACTTGAAGAAAAATCAGAGTTTTACATGGAATTTTCTGATATGGAAATTTTGGGCCTTCCAAGTGTTTGTCAAATTGCCTACGTAGTGTTTTTGTGCTTGTTCTACATCACTATGTGTCTACTTGTATAGCACACTTGCATTTGGGATTTTCTCTCTTTAAATGTAAAAATAATAACTATTAAAGGAAGTTCTAAAAAAGGACATATAATCTTATAGGAATTCTACTTCAACTCAAACGAACAAACACTCAAAAATAATGAGGCTATGAGTCTCATGAACTATCTTGTGGTCCTGCAAGGCCTGAATTAGGCCAAAATACCCATCCTCCTTTCTTTCTAGATGGCATCCATAAGAAGCCCTGTTCCATGTCAAGAAGCTCAACCAATGATGATCCTACAAGAGTTTGCAGCCATGTCTTTCTTTGATGAGTTCCTTTAGTTATTGATGAGGCTGCATGGTGGAGAGTGAAGAAAATCCACACCAAAGCCTGGGTTGATGGTATTGAATGGTTGTATCCAAACCAAAGTGCATCAAAAGCTCCTCTCTATAACTTTAATCTATTAATTTTTCATTACTATCATTTTGTTGGGTGGTATTGAAAATTATTAAGAGGGAAACTTATCTTTTATCAGTAGCTTTCTCCTTTTCTTTTTGACCAGTTCAATAGTTTATCTTCTATTTTTCTTTGATATATAATCGTTGTACCACACAAAATGAGGTTCATGTGATGGGAAATGGAAGGTAGATGCTTGCTCCTTTTGTGGTTCTTAGAATGTTAGCCTCACCATGTTCCAAAACTCTTCTTTTGTCCTCATTAGGAGTGCAGTCACAGTCAGAAGGTGGAGAATGAAAGGTTAATTGTCCTCGGCACCATTTTGGAGGTAAAAAGAAGAGTAGATCCTTTATAACGTAGAGAAAAGAACTGAAGAATTTCAGTCCCCACTCCCCATGATGCTCCTAATACGTTTACAGCCCTGACACAATGCCGTAGAGACTCCAGAGTTTATGTTAGCAATTGATGAATCACGGGCCTGAAAGTATAAATGGCATCTGAAATGACTTTTGTATTTGAAAGGGCTACTAGAGTATTGTATAAACTGGTGGCAAGGCACACCTTTTCAATTTGCATTATACCCTTGACAATAACAAAAATGGTCAGGCAAATTGATGTACGAAGAATATGTATATATGAGTAAGAGATGTATGAAAAATTTGTTCATATCAAAACTCCATTTAAAAGGCCTATGTGAACAGATTAGCATTTCTGACGTTTAGATCAATAATCTGCACAAAGTCTGCTACAGTGATTTAAGAAACAAAAAACAGGAGAACAAAAGAAACCCAAAATAATATCCGGATTCTATCTCCCATCTGGTATGGTAAAATGGCTGGAACTTTATTACCTCCAAATGCCTCCTTCGCTTGTGGATGCTTACATTTGTCAGGGTGAACCAGCAAAGATAACTGCAAAATTTGAGTAATACATAACAAGCATATGAATGACTAATATATGAGATAACAGATTTTACAAATGCTTAATTCACTTCCATTTTAAAAATTACCTTTCGATACTGTCTTTTCACATCATCTGAAGATGAATCAAATGGTAGGTTAAGAAATTCAAATGCATTCAATTTGAAGCATGAAAGAATCCTGCAGTTCAGGAGAGACAGCATCTATCATTAGAAAATGGGAAAAACAAAAATTATCAAGAAAGATGATCGAACAAAAATTATTCATGCATTCATGAATAAGTGCATGCCTTGATAGATAATAGCAGATCACCGGAAAATATCAAAGAGAGCTTCTTCACTTCTAATATGAGAACTTTCAATCGATGCAAGCATGTATAATATAAGAAGAAATAGTTCAAAATGAACTAGATGTGGTACATAAGTTGCTCCATATATGTAAAAATAGTATACAGGTATACCCATTATCACTGCCAAAAAAAAAGGTCTTTTAGATTAGTTTTGTTGATCTATTAGTGACCAAAAAACAATGCCTGAATTAACTTCCGTACCTAAAACCTTGTTGCCAACAAAACCAAACTTAACCATACCCATGTACTCTTTTTTCTGAAGGCAGCTTTCTCTAATTATACCTGATACCCAAACTTGTAACTGAGTAATGGAAACCAAAACACACTTTCATAAACAGCTGCCTCACAAAAACTCAAAAATGAGAAATTTCAGAAAATGCAAACATATATGGTATATGAAGATCGAGATTAGAACAAACGATCGACCCAAAAAAATAGGATGAACTATTTATACTAAAATTTTCAAGAGAAAAAAAGTTCCTCTAATCTAAGAGAAATGAGCCCCAAAAAGAATCCAAGATATTCTAGGCATCCAGGCAGTAAATATCAAACAACAGGTAAGGGTGCAAAGATTAAACTACAAGTCTCTCTTAGTCATTGTTTTAAGTTTCAATAAATATCTGAAAGTTTCAACTGATATGTATTGGTATCAAGCCATACCAATAGGAAACTATACTGTAATTAAAATAAAAAAGTAGAGTGTATTGGCGATATTTATATAAAAACTATGGTTATTGATGCCGATCACCAAATACTCAACCCTTTGTTTACATTTCTTTAATTACTTTTTTAGCGAAAAAAAAAAAAACCGGATTCAGTTAAATATCAATCTAATAAAAAACAAAAGAAGAGTTAAAAAAGATAGAAGAGGAGTGAGAATAATGGAAGAAACCAAATCATGAGTGAAATGATAACCTACTTCAATAGTGTGCTCATGCAACACTGGATTGCTTCCAATATAGATGGTTGCTTGATTATCACAATACATTATTAAAGAATTATGTATTGAAATACCCGTCTGTTGTAAGAGAGACTTCAACCACATCAACTCACATGTAGTGTGAGCCAAAGCTCTATACTCTGCTTCTGCACTTGACCTAACTAGTACACTTTGCTTCTTGCTTCTTCACGTGACTAAATTACCGACAATAAATGTATAATATCCAAATGTAGATCTCCTGTCATTCTGACTACCAAGCCAGTCTATATCTAAATAACCAATAACATGCATATCATTATAAGGTGTATAGAATATGCCTTTTCCTGTCCCTCCTTTCAAGTACCTCAAAATTTTACAAACGACATCCCAATGTGACTAAACTAGAGTATGCATGAACTGACTGACAACACCTACAACAAAAAAATATTAGGCCGTGTTACTGTCAGATAAATTAATTTACTTACCATCCTTCTATATCTGTCGGGATCTAAAAATAATTCTCCCTCATCAACTCCAAATTTGGCATTAGGATCTATAGAAGAGTCAATTGGTTTACAACCAAGCATACCTACCTCCACCAATAAACCCATCACATACTTGCATTAAAATAATTAGATCTCTTGTTTAGATCTTGCTACCTCAATGTCAAGAAAATACCATAGTTGACCAATGTCCTTCATCTGAAACGACGGACTAAGATAGCTTTTTAAGTCAACAATATTGTAATGATCACTTCCAATGATGATTATATCAACCACATAAACCACCAGATAAATTACACCCTTTTCCTGTTTTCGAACAACGTCAAAAAGATCTAATGCAGTTCTCTAGAACCCCTACTATGACACTGACTAGCTAAACAGACCAGGCACGTGGTGACTACTTTAACCCATAAATTGGTTTTTTGAATTTATACACTTTTTATCATTCCCAACAACAACATATCCAAGAGGTTGCTCCATATAAACATCCTCTTGGAGATCACCATGAAAAAATGCATAATTGACATCTACTTAGAACAATGGCCAAATTATATGACACAACAAGAGAAATCAAAACCCATATAGAATTGAATATGGCCATAGTTGAGAAGGTCTCAAGGTAATCCACACTAAATGTTTGGCTATATCCATTAGCAGCTAAATGAGCTTTTAGTCATTCAATGTGTCATCAAAGTTATAATAGTATAAACCCACCTGCATTCAATTGTTTGTTTCCCTGGTGAAAGAGAGGTTTACTCTCATGTATGATTCTGTTAGAAAGCACATCCATGGCTTGATTCCACCCATAATACTGCATTGCTTGTGCACATGATCTAGGTAGAGATATGGATGGCAAAGATAAAGCAAAGTGGCAAAACAAAGGAAACAAAGTTTGAAATAGGATATGTTGTACATGAAAGTTTACCTTTACGCAAGACAATGTAATGCAAGAGCATATGCTACCAAGAAATTAAAATAGGATGACCACGGCCAGTCCACATGATTTGGACTAAGTGATGAGAACATGGGAGCAAGGTAGGGTCCACGCATAAAGCGATTTATGGAAGATGCAATGTTATGTGGGTTTAGTTAGGGTCTTATAGGGGGGATAACATTTATTTTATGTGTCCATGTAATAAGGTCAGTAGTGTTAAGATTTTGATTGTTTTTTTTTTAAGTAATCCCATTTTTTATGTTTAGCCTATTTTTTCAAAGGATAAAACTTGTCCTTTTTGCTTGATTTTGGTGTCATTAAATAAGTATTCAGTTACCTTTCTAACGATACCAAGATTGTGCAAATCCAATGTGATTAGGAAAAGTTATGAACAAATTACTAAGGGGGTGTCCGAAAAACGGGAATAGTGTTTTTTTATAAAGTCCTTAGTTTTAGTAGTTTTAATTTTTAGGAAAGTGAGTTTTTTTTATAAAGTTTTCTGTTTTAGAAAACTTGGCTAGCAAGTTTCGGATTTTTAAGAAGTTTCCAATTTTTGCAAGTTTCTTATTGTTTAAGGTTGTAAACTTATTTAAAGGCATCCCTCCCCATAATTTTAGAATGAGGTTGATTGATAAAAAAAGTTTTGTTTTCTCTCTACAAGAGTAGGAATAATTCTCTATTCTCCAAGCTATGATGTCAAGATTTTAGACCTTGGCTGGTGATTTCCTTATAAGGTTTTCATCTCTTTCTCTCTCTTCTCTTTTTTCTCTCTTTCATTCTTCTTTTCATTCTCTTCTTTTTCCTTTTCTCTCTTTCTCTTATATTTTTGTTGTTTACTGGTTTTTCTCCATGAAAGACCCATCTTCTCAAATGTTTTTTGAACCCTTTTAATACCAAAACCTCTAAATCAATTTTCCTACCTTTTCTGAAATTCTTTGATTTGATCCATCTAATCTTATTAGAATTACATGAAATATTAACTATTGAACCCTTAAATACGTCAGAAACTACCCTAAAATTTTCAGAATTTTCTGACGTGTCATAGGAGTATTTTCGAATTTTTTGCCCAAAATTATAGAAATACTCTTTTGAGGTCTTTTTCCTTATTTTCTGTTCCTTTTTATTCTAACATTTATTCTATCATTCTATTTCTTGATTTCCTCTATTTTGTGGTTACTTGATTGCTTTAAAATTCAATTATTGAAATATCTTGCTTTTGCACTTTGAATTTAATAGTTATTTGAATCTCTTAGAATCACTCTACATCAACTCTGGTATCATCTCCATTGTGCTACATCATATTTGGTATTAGAGATAGGTTCCAACTTGTCTTTACATAGTTGGAGTCCTTAGGAGCCCCTTGACTCAAGCCAACCTTTGGTTTCCTCTTAAATCAATCCTTTATGTTCAACAATCTAGGCGTTTGTGTAAAGTCCTCACCCAGAACCAAGAAGCTTTTTTATACAAGTTCACTAACCAAAACTAGTCCGTTTTCCTTGAAATTTAGGATAGTAGTGTCTTTTGACCTCAAGAATAACCTTGTAAAAAAATCAAAATTTTCTGACATACAGCCAGGGGTATTTTGGTAATGTTACCACCTTTGCCCACATTTTCCAACATTGATTTTTTGGTTATCCCAATTTTAAAAGTGAACTTTATACTATTTGACTCCTATGGATAAGTGATGTGAAGATATAGGGTTTACGGTTGAGCATCCTTTTACTTTCCTTCATGGAAAACTTCTTTTGAGGGTCATATTTAGTGATCAGTATGAAGACAACTATATCCATCTTGGTTTAGCTGTTAGATTATTCAGAGACTACAATGTTATATCATCATGTTATTATAGCGATGACCACTTTATTGTTCAGTTTGAGGTTGGAGAGTTTATTGGTAGTGTCAAGTCTTGTTTGAATAGAAGACTATTTGAGGGTCATCCAATGATTCTAAGAAGGACATAACTGAATGAGAGGAGGATTCCTTTTAACAAAGCATCTACTACTCTTTAGAGTTGTGAACGGGGTGCACTGTATCAACTCCACGCCAGGCCTTTTGATATGGGACCACTTTTTTTAGACTTGTCACAGTTGAAAAGTATGAAAATGTTACAAGCCATCAATGATCAAATGCAACTTCTTATTCAATAGAAGAATGCGGAAGTGGTTGATTCCAAGTTTGAAGTTAAAACACATGTAAAGGAATTATAAAGTGTAACTGAAAATCCAGAAGTGGAATTTTAGGAAGGTGAAGCCAAGATCACATATGAAGCATGGTTCAAAATCTCGCGCGAGACGTATTGATATCACAGACATGCGGCACGAAAGGGTAATGTTCAGTGAAAAACCAGACTTGTACGAGATCTTGCGAGACGTATTGCGTCTCGCGGAGCCATCTCGCGAAATCATGGTCATTTTGGCATTTTTTCTTTAAATTATAAGGCGTCTCGCGAGACAAGGTGTCTCGCGTCTTGCAGTGGAGGAACACCCTGTATCGCAGCTCCTTAAAACCTTCAAAAATCCCTTTTTTTTTGCAATTTCTTGCTAGATTTAGCTTCTATAGCCTAAATCTAGAACTCCACTTAAGTCCATTTCGTTTGA
>JAOXJP010235240.1:0-10041 GCA_025762735.1 Platanus orientalis | reverse complement strand
TAACTTTAAATTCAACAAACGTAGGAAGCGTTGCTTTTGATATGGAGTATTTACAGCGATATTGGGAGTTTTTGCAACGATTAAAATTGCTGCAATTGCTCATTGGCAGCGATCTATCTGGAGAAGTTGCAACGAAAATTAATCACTGGGAAAGATACTATTTGCAATGTTTTTATGATATCGTTGCAATTGCTCAAAAGTGAAAGGTTTATGTCATCGAACGTACAGCGAGCTCAACAACGCTGCAAAAAATCAATTGCAGTGTTTTTTAAGAGTATTTGCAACGATTGTGAGCGCTGCAAAAGGCCAAATTTCTTGTGGTGTACTTTAGAGTGCAGGTGTAGTGCCTACGTTAAAGCAACAATTAATTGAAAAAGAAAGGGGCTTAGAAGCTACCCCTTGAATGAAAACCGACTGAAATTCCCCAGCATTAATTTCTTGATGATCTTAATTATTTTTTTTTTTAACTTCAACTAGATTATTATGTGTAATGAAGTTAGATTACTAAAATATAAGATTATATTACTACTAACAAGTCTTGCTGAGACAACTACATAAATTAGTATTTTTATGATGAGTAAAGAAATCTAATTGATGCTTATGTTTTTGTGCATTTCAATGTATTTGATACTCAATCAATGGATAGGAGTTGGATGAAAAAGAGAAGGATATCAATAGAATATGTGCAAGGGGTTAATGACTCTTTGAAGTTCGCTTCTCAAAATGCATCTAATGATGGAAAGATTTTATGTCCGTGTGTAAGAGGTGTGAACACATATATGATAAATCCAAAGGTTGTACACGATCACTTAATATCCCATGGAATTAATCCGGTGTATGATTGTAGGTATTTTCATGGGGAATTGATGTTTGCAACAACTTCTAGTGGAACTAGTAAGAGTAACATTCAAGAAATCTCCACTGAGTATAATGATATACATGACATGTAAGTTTTTTTCTTTGTATATTATTGTAAAATGCATTTTTTTCCTCTCCCTCCCATGTCTCTCGTGTCTTCTTTTGATAGATTTTACCTTCGGCATCTAGAAGTTTATTTTATATCTCTCTAAGCCTTTTATGTTGTAATATTGATGAGTTTATTTGGATATATATTCATGATATAGATGGTGCAATATTGATCTAAATAGCTATGGAACTGTTCGGTGGGAAACAATGATGTTTTGTAAATGATTGAAGTCTTTGGAATATTATTTAATTGTGATTTATCATTTCCTTTAAATATTATGAAAATTGAAAATGACAATTTCTATTCATTGTCGTTTGTGTTGCAGGTAATGGCACAATATAGAGCAATCAAGTTGGATAATGTGGCAAACTTCAATGCATTCTTTTAATTTATTTTTATTTTTTTTTTAACATCTTTTGAGTAATTTTAAGTTGAGACATGTGCATTTACTATTTGATATACTTTTGTAATGAGACAAGTTACAATTTTATAAATTCTAAATTTTCATGTGCCTTTTAAATATAGTTTTATGCATTTTATTATTAATTATGGATTTAAAGCTGTGATCAAACTTAACAAAATGTCAAGGTATATAAGAAATAGAAACAGTTAAGAACCGTATTCGGGTTTTTTTTTTCTTCCAGTTATTGGATTTTTAGTGTCATTTTTATAACTATCGTTGTAGTTCATCATAAGGAACTTGTTGCAACGATTTCCTAATTGTATCTATATCTTATCAAAATAAACGTATTCCAGCAGTTTCCTAACCCTCACTATATCTGTATGATGTAGCAACAATTTCATAACCGTCGTTATAATTCATAGACAAAACTTTTAGTAGTGGTTTTCTAATCATCACTATAAGTATAGGATGTAGTGGCTTTTTTTTTTCATTGCAATAATCGGTCAAATATATTAAAAAAAAATGTTAATCAATAGTGATAGTTATAAACGCCATAATAGATGACCGTCGCTATAAATTTCAGTAGCAAAACCGTCACTATAACCTTTCAAGTACCTAAGAGTAAGTTGGTAAACCTTTAGCGACGGTTTTTAAAACCACTGGTATAAACTCCCACTACCTATAGCATCAGTTTTTTAAAGATTTAGCGACAATTTTGACCACTGCTAAAAACTTTTTTTTTTTTTTTGGTCGTGCTTGATCACCCATTGTCCCCGTCCAGGTAAGTATGTTGTCTCTGTCAACCTCTTCATTATTTATGCACCTTCTGATTCTTCTCTTCTTTGATATTCCTCCAATGTATAGGACTATAAAGTCTCGCTAATCCTCAACTTCTACCATGAACAAGGCCAATGACGCATGCTTATTTGGCTATTTACATTATTAGGTTGGGCATAAAGTCTTGCCAGGAATCGGATTACATGTGATCCATATTAACCTAGGAGAACAAGTTCAGCTCCTAATAACTCTCACTCATAGAAGTCTGTTTCTTTTGTTGGATGATTAATCACCAATGGATCAATAATAAACCGTTCAACCAAAGAGTCTTATCGGTTGAATAAGATCAATCTATAACAATTTGTAACTATTGAAAAGGGAAGTGTTTTTACTTTTTAACGAACACCATGTTTACCATTTCAAAGAATTGGAGGTGTTAATATTGTCTTTGTAACTTATGATGTTCACCTTCCTAAGGGGAAACTCTGCCAAAATTTTCATAAAATTTGGATAGGTTTTGTCACTTGTTTTTGGGCACCCAACCATTAAGGGCAATAAGTTTGTATAGGAGTTTTTGTGGTCTCTCTAGGAAGTGCACCCCGTTGAGAGATAGGACTTAGTCCGAGCTTGGTTGTATCTTGGGTTAGCTTAGCACACAATCCCTCGCACATATAGTGGGAGGCCTCAACTATCCTCAAAAAAAGCAATAATGGCACCTCTATGCCTCAGATTAGTAGAACTACATCTAGTTTAATTTCCGTTAAGAGGGATATGTAGGCAGCTTGAGGACGTGAGACTTGAAGGTTGAGCCCTAACCTAAAGACCTTAAAATCCACTCCTATTTTTGTGAATATGTATAATGAACTCGACAGCTCTTGTAGGTAATGTGACAGGTAATGTGACATTTAGGATTCATTATAGAATCTAATAATTTGAGGATAAATCCACTCTTGCATTAAAAAGGTATAATGAACTCGAGGGAACTCTCATAGTAAACAAGCACATGTTTTATAAGAAATACATTATGTAAGAACAACATATGTCATCTACAAGAATCACAATTGTAGGATCACCATAGGAAGGGATATAATTCATTAAATGAAATTGTATTTGTGCTTACAAGTGGGCGATATTTTAACTTGTTTATCCATTAAACTTGATGAATAATCAAGTTAGTTTTTCATTGAACCTGGAACAATCAGGTCGAGTATCTCATCAAATTCATGTTACAAGTTTATAAGTCTCATTCCCCTTATGTACACTAGTTAACTTCTAACTAGACCTTTTGATAGTGAGTCTACCAAGTTCTCTTTGACTTCACATATTGCACAGCCACAACATCGTCAGTGATAAGACCCTTCACATGATTATGCATTAGGCATACGGTCCTGAATTTTCCATTGTAATTCTTGATATTTTCTTTAAATATGGTAGTTTAATTGTTGCAATAAATGGTGATAGCTGGTACAAGCTTATCACATATTGGTACGTCTACCAATACATTTTTTAACCATTCTGCTTCTTTTGCCAATGATAGGACAACAAACTCTGACCCATGGAGGAACGGGTCAAACACATTTGTCTTTTAGATTTCTAAGATCTCGCACCTCCTTCTAGTGTGTAAATCTAAGTAGCCCCTGATTTGGAATCATTCCAATCCGAGTTCTAGGTAGCATTAGTGTGTCACTTGACAATAGTGAGATACTTGTCGTAGCATATTTCATAGTTTGTGGTTCCTCTCAGGTAGTGTTAAATTGTATACAATGCATTCCAATGCATACTACCAAGGTTTCTCTTGGATCTACTCAACATCCCAACTACAAAGGCAATGTTAGGTCAGGTGTAATACATAGAATAATAACCAATTATCTGTGAGTATTTATATTGTGATACACGATTTCCCTTATTGCTCATCAACCTTAGGTTGGGATTCACTAGTGTGGGTGTCAAATCACATTCAAACATGTCAAACCTCATCTTGAGTGCTTTTTCGATGTACTTGGATTGTGAGATCACAATGTCATCATCATCCCTAATGATCTTGATTCCCATAATGATTTCAGTAACCCCTAGGTCCTTCATGTCAAACACCAATGAAAGGAACCTCTTTATGTCCTCGACATAGGATATATCAGTTATGAAGATGAGCATATCATCTACGTACAAGTTGATGATCACACATGATCCTCCTTTGGTCTTTAAGTAGATACACATATATCATTCATTGTAAGTAAATCCATTGTCGATGAGAGTCTATTTGAACTTGTCGTTCCATTGTTTGGGTGCTAGCTTCAGTCCATATAAAGATCTTATTAACTTACACAATTTATTTTCTTGTCCAGACATGATGAATCCTTATGGTTGATCTATATAGATTTTTTCTTCCAGTTGACCATTTAGGAACGCAATCTTTACATTCATTTGATGTATGATCAGGTTCTTTATTTAGGTCATGACCAAGAGCAACCTAATAGTTGAGATTCTTGCAACTAAGACATATGTATTAAAGTAGTCAAAGTCTCTTTTCTCTTTGAATCCTTTGGCCATAAGACGAATCTTATATATCTCAACTATTTTATTATGTTTAATCTTTTTCTTGGAAATCCACTTGTATCCAATCGATTTTCAATCTTAAGATAGATCCACCAGGGTTCAGGTCTTTTTTGATACTATGGAATGTATTTCATCATCTACCGATTCTCTCCAAAAGATTGCATCATGCGATCCCATGGCATCATCATAGGATAAAGGGTCTCCTTCAACAACACATATTGAGAAGTCAGGACTTAAGTCTTTTTTTGTCCTCTTCCTGATGCTCATTTGAGGTGTGGGTTAACTTTTTTCAACAACTCTGCTACTTTTCCTTAGATTAATGTGTCTACTCTCACTATATCTAAGGTTTTCCTAAGTGAAAATATATTCTTAAAGAATTCAACAATGGTGTGTGGACCTGGAGTCTCCAAATTCAGAAATCTGTAGGCCTTGTTTGTCATGTAATATCCAATGAAAGAGTAATCTCTAATTTCTTTTGAACAAATCGATTTAGTATGTTGTAGAGAGCCATCAATGTTTTTCCCCATAGGTTCAAGCATGATCTAGAGCTAATCAATATAGCATTGACTATCTCAGTCAGGGTGCGGTTCTTCCTTTCAGAAACTCCATTTTATTATGGAGTGTATGGTGTTGAGGTCTCTTTGTGGATTCCATAGTCTTCACAGAATTTGATGAATTATGAATCCATGTACTCGCCTCCTTTATCTAATCTCAAGGCTTTAATTATCAGGTTGAAGAGATTTTCAACTTCAGTTTTATAAGATTTGAACTTCTCAAACGCTTCACCTTTGGTTCTTAAAAGGTAAACATATGCATATTTTGACGTTGTCATCAATGAAGGTTATAAAATATCTTTTCCCTCCTCTAGAGAGCTTGTTAGTCATCTCACAGATGTCGTTGTATATTAGGTCTAGCACGTTTAGATCTCTACCCACTTTTTGAACAATTTGTATGTGACTTTGTATTTGCTGCATATGATGCATTTCTCATTATTTGTATTTGTAAAATTTTAATGAGTCTCATATTAGTTATGTGATTAACTTTGTAATAATGAACATGACCTATTTTACCATATCACAATTCATGAGATAATCAAGTAAGCAGAAGTAGAAGGCATTTCATTAATAACATTCAGTTTGAACATCATAGAAGTGACAAACCCTTTGCCTACAAACATATGGTTCTTAGTGAGTATAAACTTGTCGGACTCAAAACACCAATTTAAAGTTGTGCTTTCTTAGTAGCGATCTAGAAACGAGATTTTTCCTAATGTTAAGGACATACGGGACTTCTTTGAGTGTGATGATCTTTCCAGAGGTAAAACACAACTTCATTGTACCTTTCTCGATAATGTTAGAAAATGAAGAGTTTTTCATAACCATGTTCATGTTTTCCCCCACTAGTTGATAGGTAGTAAACATGACTCTATACTCGCATATATGTTGAGTGGCATTGGTATCAATCTACTAATCAGTCTCCTCTCCTACCATGTTGACGTCTATGACAACTGCGACCAACTCATCATCTTGGATTCTTCACTTCCCTTTGTTATTTCTATTGGTGTAGTAATCATCGTCATCCTTTTAGAAGTGGGATGCTCTAGCCATGTGACCTAACTTTCTATAAACATAACAGTTCAGTTTGCTTTTGGTCTTCCCAAAGGGCTTCTTCTTTCCCTTAACAATCTTTTTGAATTCTCTCTTCTTTGGAGATAATCGACTCCTAGGTTTTTCTTCTATGACATGAGCCTTCTTAGTAGACTCGATTTTCTTTTCTTTGTTTTTTGCTAGCTTTTCCACTCACAAGTGGTGCATAAGAATGTCGAGCGACATATCATCACTTTCATAAATGAGCTTCATCTTGTAATCTTGCTAATTCGGAGGTAATTTAGAAATCAACATGTTGATGTGAAAGAGGAGATCATAAGATATCCCCATAGAAGTGATTGCATTAGCAATCTTCTAAAACTCCTTTGCTAGTTTAAGAACAGACTTTTCATCTACCATCTTGTACTTGTCGTAGTTCTACATAATGAATTTCTTGCTCTCAGCTGCTTCACCTTTGTAAACAGTGACCACAGCTCTTTTTTGATTTTTGTCTTCTTCATGAATTGGTTGAAGAGGCTATCAAAAAGCATCTCTAGGATATGATGATGACACTTGTAATTAGCTAACATCTAATTGTTGCTTATACGAAGTGCAGTATCCATATTTTCTTTCATAGCTTCATTCTCGAGAGGGATAAGAGGGCTTGATCAGTTAACGCATGGTGGATATCTTGTTGTCTCAACGAGTGCTCCTTCACTTCCCATCTTTCAAAGTTCTCTCCATTGAATTGCAGAGATTCAAATTGGTATGTCCCGAACTGGCCCATAGAAATAGACATATCTTCAAAATGTTGGCTTTGGGGACTTCAGGAATATAGGAAACAGAGGCTTGTCCCGGTCTTCCTCGGTCATAGAACACTTTCAGTTGTGGGAGACAACCTTGATCTCAACGAACTTTTTAGTCGCATGAGAATCCTTCAATCGCGGATGATGGTTCAATCGTTGTCAATCAACACAGTCGTAGATGTGAGTTAGTCACGAGTCTACACAATTACAACTCTCTCAATCAGTCGTTGACACTGCATATAGTCGTGACTATCATGCACAGAAGCAATTTTACTTCTTTTTCTCTCGTTCTTTTACAGCTGATTCATCCAAGATAGAGAAGGTGTCATTTTTACATTTTTCTTGAAAATAGTCAAGTCCTACTAGTGATTGTGTTAGGGATTGTGACCAAGCTACCTCTAGGATACAATATCACTTGGGCAAAACCATTTCTCTCAACAAAATCACTCTCTAGTAGAGACGAATGAATCTTCATCATAACTTAAAGCCCGGTGTCAAAACTTAGGTTTTATTAAATCTTTTAGTTATGTGGAAATTTGGGCAGCATAATATTTCAGTGAAGAGTATCAACTGAAATTTCTTCTCACTAGATGTTGGAGTTTCTCACAACATCTCAAGAGGAATAGCTTAAAGAACTAGTGATTTCTCTTGGTGGAGAATGCAAGTTCTAAGAGCCACATACCGCAAGCTAATTTGAGGCTCTTCCCAAGTAAGAGTGTCGAGCTCTTGGTCGCAGGTGGTGATGATGATCATGGTGGTGTTGAGAATGAGAGGATGAAGAAGATGAGAATGAGAGAGTGGAGGTGAGGATGCTCAGTTGAGTAGCACGTGCTTAGTCTTCTTCTTCTTTAGAGACTCTTCTCTGGAAACTACAGCTCTCTCTTGTTATCCCTCCTTAAACTTTTCAAATTGTCATGCACTTTTCCAAACTCACACGGCTCTTATCTATAGAACCTGAAGTTCAGTCACCATCCTCAGTCGCTAGGCAAGTGAATTCATTCTTGAGACTGAGACTCCTTTCCCCTTCATAGGTTTGCCTTAGAGGTTTTGTGACACAAGTCAGAGATTCAGTCGCCACCCACAGCAAGCTGAGCCTGCCGGCAACTGAACTTTCATCGTTTCAGGTGAATAGTCTAAACGAGGAGTTTGAGTAGGTTAATAAGCTAGAACGGGTAGGTCTCTACCATTTGCATGCAGACAGAAGGGACGCATCAGTCGCAGAGTTGTACCTTTGCAAATTTCACTGAAATGGAAATGGGAACAGGGATCTGTGGTTGCCCCTGGTAATAGAGCAGTCACAGCCCTTTGATATTTGAAATATCTCAACATTAGGCACCCTTAATTTTTAGACCTAAGGAAATATAACCAATGACAAGGAAACTGATACATCGGGCAAGGAAATGGTTGATCCAAAGGGTCGGAAATATTGCTCCACCCAAGTCCCATTGGAGTTTGGCATAATTAATTAGGAAGATATGCAATCTGGCTTCTAAAAACTGGGCGGGTTGACTCGGCTTAGTTGGGTTGTTCAATGTTATGCTGGGCCAGGTCAACTCTATATGGATCAGCTGGGGTCTTACAGATGCCACTGGAGCTGTCAATGAGCTGAGCTAGTTGCAACCACTAAACTAAGCTCGATAAAAGCTTGGTTTATTAAAATCTTATCTATGTATATACATAATTCTTATAATATTAAAAATAAGACAAAAGAGTCACAGAGAAAATATTATTTTTCTAATATAAAAATTTCTCTTAATAATTATAAATTGAAAAAGGCAAAAGGTCTTTGACAAGCTGAGTTGAACCTGAACTGAGCTGGTCTCAATATAAACGAAAAGAGAATTTATTTTTAATTTATTTCTAATATAAAGTTCTCTTTAAATAAAAATAATTTGAAAAAGATAAAGAGTCTTTGGGTATGATAGACCAAGCTCGTCTCAATATTAATGAGCTAAGCCTAAGTCTTGTGTGATGAGCTTGAACTTAACTGAACAAAGCTTGGCTCAGTTTTACTTGTTGACACCCTAGAAGCCATCCATCATAGGCCTGAACCACTTAATTGATCGAATTGCCAGTCCAAACCCAGTGAGGTTCCGACGAGTTGACAATAGGCACAAACCAACAAATTGACAGATGATATATGTTGCCCTCTTTGAAGGAGCACTGCAGCCCAACATGTGGGTCTCTTCACCACTAATCTCTTTATCTATCCGATTTTATAGTGATTTTTAGGCTGATTGTCAGTTCTTTCACATGTGGCGTAGCTATTTAAATGGAGCAGAGTTGCATTATTATCTCACTAGTTACCAACTTCTTCTTTGTCTTATTGCAACGGAGAATAATGAGGTACCACTGTTTAACTAGTAACGTTCTGGAACCCTTACTGTAAACTGTTGTGTACATTGCACAAATCCAAGTGGGTTTTGGATCTACCACTTTATGGGGCCCATATTAGTCATCATTGGCCCAAAAAATCAACTTAATTGTTTGAGTTAAACCACCCTATAAATTGACCTTTCTCCAAGTCGCATATGCATTACGCTTTTATGATGTAATCAATGAAAATAATTATATGATTTAAGTTCATCTATTGTGTTGGGATGATCTGTATCTTTTGGCTAGGAAGATCATCTCTCTTTGGTGAGGTCCTAATCAGTTAGATGGTCTGAATCAAAGTGCGACCAACAGTCATTTCTGCACTTACCTTATCTCACTCTCCATTCGGTCCTTACTTATGGCCACTCGGAGGAGTGCTATATGTGCACTCGCGTGGTTAAGACTGCGCCAATCACGAGGGGGACACATGCTCTTCTGAACAAGGATGGGTTCCACTCCTGGGCCAATTACATTGACATATAGTGCACAACGAGAGCCACCAGCAAAACTAAGCTACTGTACAAGTCTCTCTCTCTCTCTCTCTCTCTCTCTCTCTCTCTCTCATATATATAT
>JAOXJP010235239.1:0-10041 GCA_025762735.1 Platanus orientalis | reverse complement strand
GATATATCATCCCACAATACATGCACTAAGTCTAGATGGTGGGTCTAACTTAACTAAAAGTATCATGACAGCCCACAGGTTTTAGGCATGATACTTTCAGAGGCTATAAGAAATTCAAAAATAAAAAATCTGGGAATGTAATTAGTTATAATTCACCAGAAGACTTGGTGGATAGTATCTATCCACTTAATCAGGGCAAACTAAATTTATTCTCACATGAAGATATTGTGTTTTGCAGGATTAGGTTTCTGATGACCACTGGATATTTGATTAGTATCCCAATCCTATAGCATATGAGGGAGCCATAGTATTGACAAAAAGTGGTCGGTACCATCAAATTAAAAACCTTATCAGATGGAAATTATGTGTGAAGATGATGAGTGAATGGTTTGATTCGTGTAGATATTCTTCATGGGAACGTTCAACCCACTTTCTGAGATCCTGAAAGATAACAAATTGATTGGACCAAATTTCATAGATTGTAAGAGAAATCTTCTCATAATGCTCACAACTGAGAATTACAAGCATGTTTTTACCACTAATCCTTCTGAGTTTCCTGGTGCAACTGCTACTTAAAAGGAATGGGATGCATATGAAAAATGGCATAGGGCTGATGAGATGACTAAGTGCTACATGTTAGCATCTATGTCTAATGTCTTGCAACATCAACACCAAAATTTTTCTACTGCCAAATACATTTTAGTTAATGTAACTGAAATGTTTGGTGAGCAAAATAGAGCTGTAAGACAAATGGCCATGAAGGGCTTAGTAAGTACTAAGACGTCAGAAGGAACTCCAGTCAGAGACCATGTCATAAAAATAATGGGTTTCATAAATGAATTGGAGATTCTTGGGACAGACATGGACACCCAATCTCAAGTGGATGTGATCCTCAGTTCATTGACAGAGTCATTTAATCAATATGTATTAAATTATAACATGAACAATTTGAATCTTTCCTTAACAGAATTAATGAAAAGTCTGCAAGGAGCTGAGGAACTCATCAAAAGTAAAAAGTTTAATGCCTTCATAGTTGAGAAAAATGATTCTGCTAGTTTAAAGCCGAAAGACAATAATCAGAAAAAGATAAGAAATTTTGCTCCCAAAGGGCATAGGAATGTTCCCAAAAATGGTGGTAAGACTATTGGTAATGGAAAGAAGAATAAGGCAAAAGGAAACTGTTTCCACTATGAAAAGGCTGGACACTAAAAAAGAAATTGTCGCTCATATTTGGCTTCTCTAAAAGCAAAGAAAAATTAAGGTATTAATGAATCTCTCATCACAATTGAATCTAATTTATTGGTTGGTCCTCATGATTCATGGTGCGTGGATTCTGGTGCCACAACTCATGCTTGCAATATATTGCAGGGATTTCGAGAGACCAAAAGACTAAGTGAGGGAAATTTGCATTTGGGAACATATGCAAAAGTGGTTGCAGTAGCTATAGGAGATTATAGTTTAGATTTAAATAATGGAAATGTTTTAGTTTTGAAAGACTGTTTATTTGTTCTATATGTTTAGAGGAACTTGATTTCAGTTTCTAGATTAATTAGTGATAGTTATTCAGACATTTTTAACTCAAAAGTCGTTATTCATTTTAAAAATCATTTTCTTGCATCTGAAAATTTAGTAAATGGTTTGTTTTTATTATTTTCATTGGATATGTCAATTAATTACACAGAAGCCACCACTTCATTTGGTATTGTACCACAAAAGAGGAAGAGACCATCAGTTAATTATATATATTTGTGGCATTTAAGATTAGGACATGTGAATGTTGATATGATTAATAGACTGGTTAAAAATTGATCATTAAATTTTTTAAAAATTGAATCTTATCTAGTCTGTCAATCTTGTTTATAAGAAAAGATGACCCAAAAGCCCTTTCCTAAGAAAGCGACTGGAGCCACTAAGTTGTTAGAACTAATCCATTTTGATGTATATGGTCCCATGAGTAAACCAGCTAGGGGAGGATTTGAGTACTTTATCACTTTTACTAATGACTACTCTAGATTTTGGTATATTTACCTAATGTGTCATAAGTTTGAATCCTTTGAAAAGTTTAAAGAATTCAAGACTAAGGTTGAAAAGCAATTAGGTAAATATATTAAAATGCTCTGAACCGATAGAGGAGGAGAATTCATCTCCAATGAATTCCGGGATTACCTAAAGCATAATGGAATAGTAGCACAATTGTCTACCCCTAGTACTCCGCAACAAAATAGTGTTGCAGAAATAATGAGTATAACCATATTGGATATGGTTAGGTCCTTAATAAGTTTTCAAAGTTGCCTATTTTGTTTTAGGGAATACACTAGAAATGACAATTTAAATTTTAAATAGGGTTTCAACAAAATCAGTATCACTTATGCCATTTGAGTTGTAGAATGGGTGAAAACCTAGTCTACAACATTTACATGTGTGGGGCTGTCCTGCACATGTGCGTAAGATGAATGTTGATATGTTGGAATCTATAACTACTTTATGTCATTTTGTGGGATATCCAAAAAAATGAAGGGTTTCTTCTTCTATGATACTAAAGATCAAATAGTATTTATAAGTAGAAATGCGACATTTCTTGAAGAGGATTATATCCTTAACCATGTAAGCCATATAGCATTTGATGAACTATCTGAAAACCCATTGAGCCTAATGTTTCAAAAGACAATTTCATGATATCCATGCAACCTTCTATGTGATTGATTAATGAGCTTTACTAATTTTTATGTTCAAAAATAGTAAACTTTCAACATTTATCATATATTTGGTTAATGTTTATCAAGTTGTGCTTAAGGCCTTACACATAAAGAGCCTCGGTGAGTTGTAGAATGTCAGGGACTACTATTGTTCCTATCCTAAGGATTTTGGCAGTGTTTCCCTCATCAAATGTGACCTATCCACCTTGAGCTTTCTCAAGTTGTGTGGGCAAATCTCTTTCATCAGACATGTGTCTTGAACACCCACTATCAAGATACCATCTTGATGAGCTTTCGGGTCATAGTGTGGTGTGAATGACCAAATATTTTGGGTCATCCTTTCTTACCCATACTCTCTTAACCTTGGAAGGTTTAGAGATTTGTCTTTTGACACTTTGTTGTTTAGCTAAATCCTTATTTCTTTTAAGGTTTTGATTTTCAATATTTTAAAAATAGTTTTTATTATTGACATTCCTCTCACTTTGCATCCTCCTAGATTGCATTCTTTGGGATTTTATGTCATTTACCCTCTTTCTACAATCCACCTTTATGTACCCTTCTAAACCACAATAGTAGAAATAGAACGGGGGCCTTCTAAATGCATGGGATTGTGTTGTCTTCCTTCTAAGTTGTTCATCATAAAAGTGTTGTTGGGCTCTTCTGGGTTTCCTATATTGACTAGATTATGCATTAGTCTTCCTAAAAGTGGAGACATACCCTTGGAATCCTCTTGAAGTGGAAGCGTTGTTAGCTTGAAATTTATTCCATGTATCATTGGCATAGGAATAAGGTTTGTTCATCCATTGAGCTCCTTTAAAGGAAGATGCTTGTTTGAATTAAGATATACTCCCAACCACTTGTGCATATGATCTTGATTGTGGTTTGCAAGGATCTCTCCCAATCTCTACCTTGACTCATAGATGTTTTACCTTTGAATGAAATAAATGTTTTCTTTTCAACCTTATTTGACATTTTATAAGGTTTTTGTGGCCCAACCTTTTCTTTCCTTTCTTGGAAGGTTATGGAGGTGGTTGAGTAGATCATTTGGCTTTAACAAAGACATTCTTGGGCCCTTAAGTGAGGAAAAAGGCATTGGCCTCGGTATTATAACCTAGTCCAGTCATATCCCTCTGCTCTTTTCTCATAGTAAGCATCTTCTCAAACTTCTCATTTCCTTTGGCAAGCATTAAGATATTCTTCCTCTTATCTTCCCCAAGCTCCTTGATTTATTTAAGGCAATCAAGGGCTTTCCTTGTGAGTTGAGCACAAGTCAAGTTGAGAGATTTGTTTATCTCATTTTAAAGTCTTGACTTGGTCTTCCAACTCTTGGACGAGTGAGTCATTACTATGAGACTCATTCATTTCCTCTCCCACATTTTTGAGCTTTTCCTCAAGCTTAAGAATCCTGTTTGACAAATTTTGGTTGTCTTCAAGAAGTCTTCTCTTCTCATGCTTCCTATTGTCATTCTCCAAGCCTAAAAATAGTTTAGTTTTATTGAGTTTCTTTTATAATTCCATTATCTTTAGGCTCATTTCCTCCTTGGCACATAAGAGCAAATATTTTCTTTGGAAAGTTCATTATCCTTGTCACTTTCCGATGAAGACTTGTTAAAGAGTGGAAATGGTGTTCTTAAGGGATTTTGAATTTCCAATCAACTCCATAACTTCCATATTGAGTTGTTTGTTCTTCTTCCCCAACTCCACACTTTGCTCAAAAAGATCATCGAATGTTTCTTGTGCATCATAAATCTCCTCCTCTTCTTCATACTCTCCTGTATCTTCACTACTTGAGTCACTTATTTTCAAAAGTGAACTCATAGGAGCACCGAAAGTCATTAAGGCTTTGACCTTTTGTTAGGGAGCTTTCTCACTACATTGGGGCTCATATTCCAAAGTCCCTGATTCATCATCCCATGTGGCAGTCATGGCTTTGCCCTTTGACTTGTACTTGTGCTTCTTATTGCCATAATCCTCGATAATATGTCATATCCCCTTGCACTCATAGCAAATGGGAGGTTCTTTAGAGAAGTCTTTTTTATTTTCTTTTTGTAGCCCGGGTAGGACTTTTTCATTTGTTTGTTCTTGGAGTAATATTTGGTGTTTCTCCGAAATAACTTCTTGAACCTCTTAGCCACAAGGGTTAAGTCATCATCTGAATCTTCATTTGATTCAGAAGGTTCTTCTACCTTAAGGACAATGTCCTTCTTCTTGGTGGGTTCCTTAATGGTTGCTTCAAAGGTCTGAATTGAGTCAATTAGCTCTTATAATTTCATGACTTCTAGGTCTTTACTTTATTCTATAACAGTCACTTTAGGTCTAAACCTTTTTGGGAGTGACTTAAGTATTTTCTTAACCACCTTGGACTCAGGAATGCTCTCACCTAGACTTCTCATTACATTTACCAAGTTTGACAACTTGGCGTTAAATTAAGAGATTTCTTCGTCCTCTTCTATCCTAAGAGCTTCAAGTTGAGCCATGTACATTTGAAGCTTAGACTTCTTTACAACACTTATACTCTAATGGATAACTGAAAGAAGCTTTCACGCTTCCTTTGCCATCTTAAAATGAACTATCCTCCTAAACTCATATGGGACAAGGTCACTCGCTATGGCATTCAATGCCCTAAAGTTGAACTTGTGAGCATCCGCCTCGGCTGGGGTCTACTCACTTCTTGGTTTGTCAAGCTATGTGTAGTCATCGATTATTGCACTGCATACTCTCAGGTAATATGCATTCATGAATATCTCCATTCTAGATTTCCAATAAACATAATCAGTTCCATTAAAGAATTGAAGGGTGCCAATGGATATACCACTATCCACTACAACAAATTGCATCGTTGGCGACCCCTCTTAGCAACGCAAACAATATTTAGTCACTAAAAGCCACAATTGGCGATGGAAGCTAGATTATGTCGCCCAAAGTAGCATGTTTTGGTGACGTAATTAATTGTTTTATCATGGAAGCTCAAATATCCATTGGCAGCATTATGATTTGTGTCGCGAAAAGTGTATGCTCAATGGCGATGTGACCTGCGTCACAGAAAGAAGAAAATTCATTGGCGACATTATGACATGCATCGTGGAAAGTTATTATTCAATGGAGACGTAGCCTTCTCCATTGCCGAAAATAAAATTTCAATGCGACATTAGGATTTGTGTCGCAGAAAGTGTATACTCAACAACAACATGGTCCTCGATGTTGCCAAAGTAAAAGTAGTGTTGTGATATCATTGGCGACGTGGTTGTGTGCATCGTCGCAAGTGTGATATATTAAATTACATCATTTTGATGTTAATCTATAATACTTATAAATGTAGGAACCCTGAAAAAACTTTTAGTCCTCTATATATATATATATAAGCAAGCAAACAGGTTTCTATAGTGGATTCCGTTTTGCTTTTTATCAATTATTCTAATTTTTTCTTTTTCTCATTAATGCTTCGTTTGACATGTAGCCGAATGTTTTGGTTATAATTTGTCATATAGCGACTTCTCTCTCTTCATTTTTTTAACAAATTTTTTTCTCTTCTTACATCATCACTAAAATTTTATTTTTTTCAGGGATTTTTTTTTATCACAAGCCACATCTCCCTGTGAGGGGGCGAATGGTACATCTTGGACAAAGCATCCTTTTGGGATAAGAAATAGGAATGATAGAGAATGTGAGAGATGGGATGAAAAAAAATAGGGATAGAGGATATGTGAGTGAGAAAAAATAGGGACAGGGAAGGGGAAACTGTTTTAGGGGTTGTTTACATGACACTCCTAAAAATATTAAAAAACCAAATACAACTAGGAGGGTTGTCCACGTCACCGACCCTTTGTTTTAGTGTGTATAAATAAGGGTAATTTTGAATTTAAAAAGTTGGTATTATTGTTTAAAAAACAATTTAAACCGATGGGCAGTGAGGTAAAATCATTCCCATGCTAACTATTGTAACAAGAATATGTTTAACGTTTTTTTTGTTTTTTTTTTAAATGTAAGGGAGCAAATGTCTTATCCAAGATTTGGTGCCTAGGTCACCAATAGCCATCATATTGAATAAAATGGACGAGAATTTGAAATTTCATCTAACTCACACCCATTTTATTCCATATGACATTCCCTAGTGTCCTAGACACCATCATTGAAACCAAATACTGGAGAATATATTTATTTCATTTTTGTAATTAATAATAGGTGAGGTGGGAGACTATATATTGTTAGATAGTTCGTGGGTGTTTTTATAATTAACAAAACAACAACAACAAACATCCTTATCCCAATTATTTGGGGTCGGCTACACAAATCCTGCTCCGCCATTCCACTCCATTTAGGGCCATATATGTCATTAAATTACAAGTGGCCATGTCTCTCATTTTACTTTAATCCATGTCAATTTTTTCATTCCTCTTGTTGTTTTAGTTCCTTCAACTTGCATTGTCTCACTCCTTCTCAATGGCGTAATCATTGGTTTTCGTTGCACATGACCAAACCATTTTAGTTGATTTTCCCTCGTTTTATCATGTATTGGTGCTACAGCTAAGCTCCCACAAATCGATTAATTTCTAATTCTATCCTTTCTAGCCTTTTCACTCTTCCATCTTAACATCCTCTTTTCAACCACACTCATTTTATGTACGTGTTGTTTGTTGGTTGCCCAACGTTCTGCTCCATAAAGTATGTCTAGTCTTACAGATGTCTTATAAAAGTTTTCCTTCAATTTTAGTGGTATTCATTTCTCACACAATACTTTAGAAGCACTTATCCACTTCAACCATCTCACTCTAATTCTATGAGCAACATCATCTATAATATCCCCCATTTGTGCATGATTAAACCAAGATAACAAAAATGGTCACTCCGAGGTATCTATTGGTTATCAATTTTAAATACTCCCTCATTTATAATCCTATTTTTGATAAACTTGCATTCCACGTATTTTGTTTTAGTCTGGCTTATCTTAAAACAATTTGATTATAAAACATCCTTCCATAGTTCTAACTTGGCATTTACCCCTTCTCCAGTCTCATCAATCAACACAACATCATCAACAAACAACATACACCATGGCACCTCCTTTTGTATACTCCTAGTCAACTCATCCATAAATAAGGCAAAAGGGTACGGAATCAATGCCAACCCCTGGTGTAGGCCCATTGTGATAACTAACACACTCGTCTCTCTCCGATTATCCTAACACTTGTTATCCTTCCATCATAAATATCCTTAATTATGTCAATAGATCTACTTGGGACCCCTTTCTTATCCAAAATCCACCAAATGATCTCTCTTGGTACCCTATCATATGTCCTTTATAGGTCAACAAAGACCATGTGAAGATCTCTTGTCTTCTATCTATTCTTTTCCATTAATCTTTGAAGTAGGAAAATAGATGCATTTATTGATCTCTCAGGCATAAATCCAAATTGGTTTTCAAACACTCCAGTTTTACATTTCAGTTGATGCCCAATCACTCTCTCCCATAATTTCATTGCATGGCTTATAAGCTTGATCCCACAATAGTTGGTGCAATTGAATACCCCTTAGTCTCATAGATAGGAACCATAATACTTTTCTTTCACTAATCCGGCATTTTTTTGTTATAATGAGCTTGTTTTTTTTAATGGTTAATTAACCATGATAAGCTATCGTCACCTATACATTTCCAAACCTCAATTTGATACCATTTAGTCCTAGTGCCTTACATATCTTCATTTCCACACCCTGAAACCCATACCAGAAGGGCCATGAATTTTAAGACATGACATTAAACATTAATTCATTAATTCTTAACATGTAAATTCCATATAATTTTTTCGCTAATTCTTTTCATTCATATGGATTGGAATTGCATATCATAAATCATAACCTTCCATATTTCATAATCAACTTGTAATAAAATATCCATAATTTTATAGACCTGAAAATAATCCATAATCATGTACTGGCATTCCCATTCACATAAACTAATAGTCTAACATAGATTAAACCATCATCTAAAAATCAATTATCAAGCCTAAACCAAAATCCACTAACTTATTACATTTTTTTTGAATAAACTGAAATAAAATAAGGTAACGTCTCAATGTTTTATAGCATATATCCAATCTTCTAACTCTCCAATCTTGTCTGCCAACTGCTATTCAACTATCTCTTTATCATCTGTGATGCCAAATTTAGGGTGAGCCTGAAAAACTCAGTGGGTAACAATAAACTAAGGAATAAATGATCAAGACTTTTACACGAATTAAAATAAAATAAATAGTTACATAACTTTTTAAGAATATACGAAACTGAATAGTTACATATAAAGCATATACTGAACTGAAAACATTAAAAGACAAAAACATATAAATAGTCTAAATATAACAGAACTAAACAAAACTGAACATGTAAAATAGATACATAAGCCAATACAGATAACAGTTACTTCGTTTAATCTCCAGTGCAAAGGGCCACATGACCAATTTTATTTATGGTGAAAAGAGCCACATGATTCACCAATTTTATCTCCGGTGAGAAGAACCACATGATACACCAATTTTATCTCTGGTGAGAAAAACCACATGATTCACCAATTTTATCTCCGGTGGGAAGAGTCACATGATAACCATTTATAATCACCGGTAAAAGAGTCATTCACACCATAAGCTAGGTGTGCTAAGAATCATCAATGTTTCCCCTTTGATGATGAAAGACGACTTATAACAAAACTATAGCAGAAAACTATCAACAATAACTAAAAATAATAGCAATAGCAGTACAGAACATATAGTAATCCATAGTAGAATATAAGCAAATTCATAACACTTTAGATCATAAATGTTTGATCCTCCTAAGCACAGAGCTATGAAACAATCAAATTTTTATAATAATCGTGAAGAAAATATCACATTTAGATCATAAATTAATCACATGAAACATATAAAGTTCTTACAAAATAAGAAAATAGTCTCTACAATCCAATGAAATCAATTACAAAAACTAGGAGTATTTTGTGTTATTGAAAATAGAAAACTCCCTTTTGAAAATAAATGATTTTGGAACTCATAACAAATTAAAAATTGTAGTAAAACACTCCATAGCATGTAGAACGTGAATCCAAAACAATGTAGAATCTTAAGATTTTACAAAACAAATCATAGTACTTTATGTTCTTGAAAAACCTTTAAAATCCCTTGAAAAACTTTAAATCTTTACTTTAAAACGATTTAAAAAATATAGTAGATCTTTACAAAACATGAGTAAGACACTTCTATGATCCAAATAGAATGAAAAACAACATTAGTTTAATGTAGCATACAAAACAAATTTTCTTTTTCAAAACTAATCAAAAATTAGTGAATAATGGTTGAAAATC
>JAOXJP010235238.1:0-10041 GCA_025762735.1 Platanus orientalis | reverse complement strand
TCAAGGTGTCTTTGTTGATGAGAAGATGTTGGAAAGTGGGGTTTGACTGAGTCTGATTTGGGCTTCTGAAGGTATAGAGGTAGAGTGGTATTTTGCTAGCCTTTCGATGCTTCAATGTGGGAAAGCTTATGAAGGTTGGCAAATCAAAGTCAATGTGTTCTTGTTGATGTAAAGAAGTTGAAAATTAGAGTTCGATCGGGTCTGATTTGAACTCTTGAGGATGTAGGGGTAAAATGGTAATTTGTCATCCTTTCAATGCTTTAATGTGGGAAGGCTTATGAAGGTTAGCAAATTCAAAATGATGATGGTTTAGAGTATTTTTATTGTGTTCGCAACCAGAATGTCCATTGAGAATGTTTGCCTATTCAAAGTTCAGTGGTGTCTAGACCTTGGTTCTATCCCATGTTATAATGAAACCATCCGAGCCTTGAGTCAAAATTTGGGTGCTGACACGCCCCAAAACCTATGTCAATAGGGCCATGAATTTTAGCATGTGACATTAACACTTTTAATCATTTACATATAAACTTCCTATAAATTTTTTTGTCTTTTACACATTCATACATAGCAGAATAAATACGTCAATCAATTTTCAATAATCACATAACTATTCATCACATTCCTACAAGTCTGACATGTATATATAAAATCCATGAATCATAATTTTTCAATGAGACATAAACTTGTATAATCATAAACCATATATAGTCTGACATTCTAATCCAAATAATCTAGTCTGACATAAACCAATAAATAATCCAACTATTAAAATTTATTACCTATTACATCCCTTTTAATTAAACTGAAATAAGCTAACTGAACTAAAATAAATATCATGTCTCTAAATTGAAATAACTAAAATAAATAAACTTCATTTGATCTCTAATTAAAACCACTATCATGTGATCTCCTCCTCATCGTGGTGTCAAATTGGGGTAAGCTTGACAAGTTCAATAAGAAAATAGTAAACTAAAGGAAACATTGGATCAAGACTTAGCACGATTTCAAAAAACAAAACAAATACCTTTCATATTTACTAAACAATATACAAAATAGTGCAAGCTATAAATCCATCTTTTAAAATACTAAGCATCTTATAATAATATAGTTTCATGTGCAGAATAGAAAACAATGCTAATCATATACTTTTAAGTTAATTGATTGGAATAGATCAGAAACATATATCATATTGTAGCTAGAACATAGGATAACATATATTTGATATCAAGCCAGTACATATAACAGTTCACACCATTTATCCCCCAGTGAGAAGGGTCAGAACAGTTCACACTATATATCCAGTGAGGTGGGTTACTACTACCAATTGGATTAGTAATGAAGATCCATAACAATTCACACCATCTACCTAGTAAGGTGGGTTTAACAGTTCGCACCATATACCCGGTGAGGTGGGTTCCATCAATAAGTCCCCTTGATGAGCAGGGTAGCTTTCTAACATGACATATTATTCTTTTGTAGTTTCAATCAAATCACATAAATCATATGAACAACATATACAGATTCTTTACATCAACTAATTCAATATAAACATAATGGAATCTGCTTGATCCATCTAAACACAATCTATGTAACATGTTTGCAAAACATTACAAATATGTTTAGAATAGTACTCTTTGCAAATCATGATCAATATGATATAAAAGAAACACTTTTCTTTGTAAAACGGAATTCAAGAATATTAAGGACTTATATCCATTAAATCTGAGTTTAAAACAAATAGATTTCCCTGCAAATTAGTAAAAAAAAATACCTTTAAAATATTAAGAAGTTCAAGAACAATTATAAAATAGTTTTTTCACGTTTAAGAACAAAACCCTTTTTCAAAACTCTTGATGTTTTTCATTCAAAACATAGTTTTACATTTAATAATGGTATAAAACGGATTCAAAACTGAGATCATAGCTTTCTAAGATCTTAAGAAATTGAAGAAAAAAAATCATAAAACACTTGTATTTATATAGATTCAAATCATCTCTTCAAAAACCTTGTTTTAATAACTTTAGGCAAAAACAAAAATAATGAAAAATGATTCAAATCCGGAACAAAACAATCAAAATCCTTTGAAAAATGGAATCAATAGAATTTTAAAAATCTAAAGAATGAAAACAAAATAATAGTTTAACTGTATTTTTCCCTCTTCACATGCAAAATCGTTCATAAACCTTTGTTTTTCAGAAAATCCTCAAAACGTAGTTTTTATCTTCATTTTCTCTTCCTCTTGCTTTTTAATCTTTCTCTAGGGTTACTAGGATAGTTAGATCAAAACTTAATCAATTTATAGACCCCCCAAGAGGTCCCATGAGTTTTAAAAACCCACATGGAGAAGGGAAGTCACTTTAATGACTTTCCTCTTTCAATCCAAAACAAATCGATCGATCAAGCCTCCTTAGCCAGATTGATCGGGGGTCCTTCCAATCAATCAGGTTAGAGCCATGTTTTCAATTTTTTTTCTTCTTTGACCTTCACTCACTAAACCTTTATATCTTTCTTGTTTGGGGTCTGTTTCGTTTGTCGTTTATTTTATTGGACTCTAAATTTTTGTGTCTTTCCAATGACATATGATTTGTCCACTAATTCTTTCTACATTTTTACTAGTGTGTCTTTAAAATTGTGTCAATTAACAGATCAATGCATATGCATTTAAATTGTTCTTAGTGTATGTGGAACATATATAACATGTGTATACATTACAAATGTGACATGTGTGCAAAATATATGAGCATGTATAGGGTGTTACAAGGAACTACATCTACACTGGATCTTGAATAGTAAGTAATGATGTATAAAGTGCTTTCCAAATTCTTTGAATTCTGATGTAAGTCATGTTGATTCACCTTGGTTTCACTTAATATTATTTGGATCATTGAATTGGTAAGTAATAATGTGTAAATTGCATGCATTCCCTCTTTGATCTTGGTTGTTTTGTGATGAAAGTCTTTTTGCATCCCATGGATCTTAGTTAGTTCCTGTAATTTTTGTTTGAATTCATATTAAAACATTATGAATCTTTGATTTTCAAGTAGATAAGTGATATCCTTCCCATCTTCTTAATTATTGAATTTTGATATGATAAAATCATATTGATTCCCTTTGATTTTTCTCCATTTTCTCTCCAATTCTTAGGGATTCACCTAAAAAACTATTAATCTTGAATCAATGAAATGATAAGTTTGAAATCTTTAAGAAACTGTGAGCTAGATCTTTGTATTCATTGTTGCAATCCATTCTATGGTATCTATGATTGATTTATATGAAATTTCTATCATAAAAGCAGTTATCTAACTCCATTGATCCCAAATCTATGGATCTTATTGTTTTAATTGAATAATCTATGGCTAAATTCTATAAAACTCATGTGAATTATCTAAAAATGTGAAAAGATAGACATCTTAGTAGTCATTTTGAATTGAATTGTGAGTCATTGATTCCATCATCATATAGAACTCCATTTCCTAAAGTTTAAAGGATCGTGTAAATATGAGATTTTATAATTTTAGAAAATTCTAGGGTAATGGCCTACCCTTATTAAGATCTTGATCCCCGAATTCTATATTGAGTTGATTTACATCTGTCATGATTAAATGAAGCACATTGTTGGAATGGACTTCGTTAATTGTATTGAACCCATCAATGTTGTAAACCATAATGATTGCATTGATTCCATTTAACGTCATCAACTTTTTGATTGAGCTACATCCATTGATAATATAGTCCTTTTAATTGTATTGATTCTATAAATTGCATTGGACCTTCGCTTATGAATTTTCAATGCGATTGAGACTTATTGGTCACCTTGATCATATGGATCACTCTGATTTTGTTGATCTTTTAGATCATATTAAATGTATTGCCTTAATCATACTTGTTCAAATAATCATATTGATTTTTAATATTCATATGATTCAATTGGATATATCTGTCTGATTTGTGTGCCCCATGTTTGGGGACAAAGAGCAATGCAAGTGTCCTCCACTTTGAGACAAAGAACAATGTGTGTGCCCTCTACGTGGGGAGAAAGAAGAATGTAGGTGCCCTCCGCTTTGGGACAAAGAATAATGCATTTGTCCTCCGCTTGGGGATAATCAATGTGGTTTTCCTTCATTTGGAGATAAGTGATGTGTTTGTCTTGCGCCTCGTAACCCATACCAAAAAGGCTATGAATTCTGGCACATAACATTAATCCATTCATTCATAAACACATTCCATTTAATTTGCTTATAAATTTTGTTCTCTTTCTTTTATGTTTATTTACATACACAGTAGAAATAAATCATTGATCATAACCATTCCATTCCATTCCATTTCCATAATTCTGATCTCTAAATAAAATCCATAATCCATAACAATAATCTATAAACCTTAAAATCCATAAACCTGTATATCTAACATTGACCTGAATTAATAAAATCAAATAATAATCCAACTATTAAAATCCACTACTTTATTACATCCCTTTAAATAAATTGAAATAAACATAATGTCTCTACTGAAATAAATAACTTAAATAAAATCTCAATGTCTCATAGCATAAATCAAAATCTATCTAGGTATCCAGTCCTTTCTATCTGAAACCGCTACTCAACTACCTCCTCATTATCTATGGTATCAATTCGGGGTAAGCTTAACAAACTCAATAAGAAAACAAGTAAACTACAGAAAACATTGGATCAAGACTTAGCATGATTTCAGAAATACAAAACAGATGGTTTTCATATATTCTAAACAATATACAGAACGATACAATTCTTAAATCATTTAATAGTACTAAGCATGTTACAAAAATACAGTATCATGTACAAAATGAATCAAATACTTCTAACTAATCAAAACATAACAAAAATAGACATCTGAGCTAAAACATAACAGAACATACACTCTAATGAAATGAGACTACTATCTTACCCCTAGTAGTGAAGGATCTATATAAATAGTTCGTACCATATATCAGGTGAGGTGGGTTCCATCAATCAATCCCCTTAATGGACAATGTGGCTTTATCATATAAAATATCATTTTCTTACAATTCCATTCAAAATATAACTATCTTGTACAAAGTTCTTTATAGTAAACTACTTCAAAACAAACATAACAGAGATTGTTTAATCCACCTAAGCACAAACTATAGATAATCTTTTGAAAACACTACAAATCTTTCCAAGAACATTAATCTTTTGAAATCTTTGCAATAGTAGACAAAATCAACACTTTTCTTTGCAAAATAGAGTTTTCAAGAACACTAAGAACTTGTTTGATTGCAAATTTAAAGTAAAACATGTAAGATCCTTTGCAAAACAGTGGGTAAATAAGTCTAAGAACATGATTAGTTTTGAAATAAAACATAGATTAACTATTGTACTTTTAAAAACAAAATCCCCTTTCAAAACTTTTGGTTTGCTTTCAAAATATGAAGATTTTCAAAGAAACAATGAAAATCATGTAAAATAGATTCAAAATAAAGGTCAACGGAGATCTAAGAACCCAAAGAGTGAAAAACAAAACATAGCTTACTTGTAGACATGATTTTCTTTGCAAAACATTAGTTTTAAAAACCTTAAAACAAACCAATATCGGAACAAAAAAATCATAATCTTTTCAAAAACAAAATTGAATGTATTCTAAGAATCTAGGAATTCAAAAACAAAGCATAGTTTACCAGTGTTCTTACCTCTTAGCTTGAAAATTCGTTCCTAAGCTTCAAGTTCTTCAAAAATCCCAAAATCCCTTGCAAAACCTAGTTTTCTCTTCCTCTCGCTCATTGATTCATTTATAGGGTTTCTAGGTTGAGAACAATCACTTTCATAACATAAGGAGAGTCCTAGTGTAATTGGGAAACTCCTAAAACTAGAAGTCGCAAAACTGTGACTTTCCAAAACCAATATGAGCAATCCAATCGATCGGGCTACCTAGGGTCGATCAATCGGGCCTCCCTAGTCAAATCAATCGGGAGTCCTCCAAATTGATTAGGCTTGGCCCAGATTTTTGAGAAAAAAATTCATCTTTTTTCCTATTATACTCAAACGCCCATATCTTTTTTATTTGGACTCAGATTCACTCACCGTTTGTTTCATTGAGAACTAGACTTCAAGACCTTTCCAATGACATAAATAAAAAAATTGTAGATTTTTCTCTCAAGTTGCACAAGTTTACAGGTCATTACATATACGTTTAAATCCTTCTAAGTGTATGTGAAACATGTGCGACACATGTACGAGATGTGTGCAAAATTGTGCGGGGTGTTACAGTTTGTACCCCACCATTTGTTACTCTACCATGGTGATTCTTTGATCTTTTTTAATTTGGTTAACACCCTCTTAGGTAAACCAATGAATTGTTTATATTCCAATTGATACCATACGGGTAATTCCGTATTGATATTGCTATGATTGATGCCCATCCGGGTTATTCCATATATGATTTATGTTGACTGAAATCCCTATGGGTAAATCTAAATTTTGGTTTGTATCATTTAAAGCCCCAACCAGGTAAATTGATCAGTGTCATTGATTGACTTCTACCTTCAAGTAAATTGTAAATGCTATCAATTACGAATTATAAAAGACCTAAATCCTTCGTGGTTATCTAGTTTAAATAATTTGATTATATTATGACATGGCACCGAGATGCCTCTATTTAGGTCTATGATCTATTGGCATCCAAATTGTAATAGGAACATGGATGCACTATAATTTAAGAAATGACATTAGCTGTGTTATTGTACTGCTTTTTTCATCGTATGTTTTTTTGAAGTCATGCATGTATTGTTTAGATTGGCAATTGTTTTATATCATTGGATATTGTTCCGTCTCCATTATATGTACTTTATGCGTTATTACTTGTGAGCCATATACCCATCCATCCATAACCATCTTTTAGACAGGGTATGAATGGACATGATGAGAATGAATGAATGACGCGAACAACATTTGAACTTATTTTTAGGCCACTTGCTTTATTAGTATTTTGTTTAAGTTTTGATGTACTTGGATACTATGTCCTTTGGAGACTAGTGGAACTTGGAAGAAATGTAATAACTTATATGTTTTGATAACTTTTAGAATTTGAGATTTGGGATATTGCACTTGTTTAAGTGCATGTAAATTATACAAACTTGACGGTTTAGAATGTTAGGTATTTTTTGTATTGTCAATTTCATTCCAAAACTTGTACGTACATGTAGTGTAGTGTAGTCAATGTATTAAACCAAGTATGTAATTGTAAATCTATGTAAGTCTAAGTCAAGTCTAGTCAATACTTAAATAAGCCTCGAGTCAAGAAGCCCAGAAGACCACAAACATCAAGAGACAAACTTCATTGAAGATTTTAAGATGTCTCAAACTCTAGTACAAAGTCACCTCAAGATACCAATCCTATGCTCAAAGGAAAATTAGTAAAGGTATGGTAAGTGGGTTTAGGTTGACCATAAATGGACCATATGATGGCTTGGTTGAACCAAAAAAATCTCACTAAGTGTGGACCAAATGGACCTATGGACTTATGGACCAATGAAATTAGAATGACATACTTTGAAAAATGTTTCACATTGATTAAACCATTTATGACCTTAGGTGGACTTAAAATTAGTTAGCAAGACCTACACAAACTCTAGAGAATGTCACACATTGACTGAACCAATGACAGGTCATTGGCAAAAATTAAGAAAAGTAAAAAATGGTCTAACTTAAAACAACCATAACTTTTGATCCTTATGTCAACTCAAGACCCATAAATACTCAAATCAAAGATCTTGAAGAAATCTTTCTAAAATTGAAAACTACTCTCATGACCGATCATAACTAAATCTATGATCGATCATTGACCTATGACCGATCATAGAGTTTGCTATGATCAATCATAGGAAGGAAATCTAGTTTTTCATATTTTCGAATTGTCACAAACAGCTAGTTTTTTTACCATTTTTTATAACCGTTGGAGAAATATTTGAGGAGGATTTTCCACTACAAATAGGGATTAAATTCCAATGATTAAAACGAGGAAAAATTCATGAAAAACTCTCCTTGATTTTTACATGAAAATCCATCATTCTTGAGTCAATCTTTGTAAATCCTTAAAAAGAGTATGCAAATAACCTTGAACATTTACCAACAGTAAAAACCATTGTCAATGACGTGATTAAAGCTTCCCAATTTATGAGTTAAATTCTTTGAAATCTTAGTGAATCATTCCTACAGTAAAACATTTGTTTCTCCAAAGTGTGAGTACACTATAGTCAAATTAGTTTACAAAGAGACATTATATTGGGAAAGGAGTTCTACAACTTCTAACAAATTTGTAATCTTTCCTGAAGTCTCTAAAGACAGATTCTTGTGAAGCACTTGCCAAAGCCAAGTGTGGTTAATTGTCCATTAGAGTCATTAGACAGGAATGTGCCCACCAAAGACACTAGAAGCACATCTATAAGGTAGAGGATTTCGTGGAACTTTAACGTAAATTTCAGGTTTAATATTTTTTCCTATAATAGTTTTTAGAATTATTAATAAAAATCTTAAGACTCGGGGGTGAGCCGGTTTGATAGTGGGTGTAGGCTTGAAGTGCCGAACCACTTTAAATCTGTGTGTTCTTGTGTTTGTTTTGTTTTTCATTATTTTATTTGGTATACTTGTTTACTTTCCACTATAATTTAAATAAATCTAAAAGTAAATCCAAGAATAATTAAATTCTTAAAAAAAAATTAAATAAGTGTAGAAATCTTTTTCACCCCACTTTAGGATCCTGTTTCGGAATTTCATAGAATGAAATTTTATAAGAGATATATGTGAATATTAGTATTCTAATGCGGAGACAATTATTTGGTTAATGATGAAATTATACTTTCCGTTGTGATTGTTTTATAAGTTAATGATGTTTATACTATAGAATGAATGTAAGGTAAATAAAATAAAAGACTATATTTGACTATGGTTAAGATATGGACTGTCATAATGCCACGGCCCGAATCTAGAACACTTAAAGGTTATTATCCGAATCCAGATTGGGAGCATGACAAAATATCTAATCTAAAACTACCTAAGATAACCCAATCAACATCCCTTGGTTTTGGCGATAAAGATCAAAAAAGTAATCTTTGCAATTGGTAGTTGCACATTCCTAATACATTTCGCCGTGAAAATCTATACCATGATTAAAGCAACCTCTAGATTGGTACGTATGTAGTACCCTATTATGATTTAATAGATATCTTCTATGACGAAATCTGTGATCATTGTGTGGCCGCACCATGGGCTAACACATGGGTTGTATATAGTTAAAAGCATAAAAATGATTTTCAATCCAAAATGTAAAGTGTCCAAAAAGGCACCAAATGCATGGCATCTCAAAAACCAAATCGATAAATTGTGAACTCAGTACGCCTTACCATTCAAAAATACATCACGTGTCAGTCTATGGTGTGTGTCACACTATGGTCACAAAAACACTTTGTTCCCACTCTCAATTGGATGGGGCTGGTTCAATCTAAAGTCAACTGAAGCCCAACCCGAAACCTAAGATGTGGGTCCAAACTCGCCCCAAGCCTGAACTCAAGATGTAAGACCAAACACGGTCCACTACAAAACAGTGGGTTTCAGGCTGCTTTAGCTCATGTGAAATAAATATTAAAAATTATAAAATCTTATGTAATTATATGTCTTTGACTTTATATTATTTATAGTATATAAATATAAAACAAAATTTTTATGACCAAAATGATGTGAAAATGAGTGATTTTGAATAAAGATATAAGAAAAAACTGTTGGCAAGTGATGGTTTTGTATTTGTTTTGGGGGCTGATTCTGTGTCCAGGAAGCGCACCGCCCACAAGGGGGTGTGCACTTTTGCTTGGAACCCACACCACACAGGATGATATCCGATGATATCTTCTACGACGGAAAAGATTGTATACGGAAATCTGCTTTTCCTGATATATTAGGATGACATTAGGGGGTGAAAACGTCAGTACTGAAAAGTGATCAGCACCCCCTAAAAAGTGAAAGTCACTTTTAGGTACTGATATTCAGCCCCCTG
>JAOXJP010235237.1:0-10041 GCA_025762735.1 Platanus orientalis | reverse complement strand
GAATTTTCTAAAAAAGGTATGAAGTGAAGATTTTTTGCTCATGGGCCCCACACGTTTTTGACTTGTTTACCCCATGAATGAGCTGGTCCAATGTCTAATCATCCTTTATCAATCTTGACCCTTGAATTCCCTTGGATGTTTGATCTTCACTTTATTGGATTGGGTGGTGGTGATCTCCATCATCTTTTGGCATCATCTCCATTGGTAGACTTTGCTAATGGGCTTTAAAATTCAATTGGGCTTTTTCATGAAATCCTACAAGAGAAAATACATAATTTAACATAAATACACAAAATAAATGTGATAATGCTCATTTTGATTATGGTAATTATGCAAGTTAAAGCAATTATCAGTAAGCTTATCACAGAACCCAAGGATCAATGGCCCAAGGATAGACCCACTTAGAGTGCAAGGATCAAGACCTCCAAAAATATGGTGCCACAACCAATTGCAAATCTTGCAATCGATTACGGCGCAATTTGTTGCAAATCACATAATTGATTGCAACCCAAATCTAGGTGTAGTTTGAGACTCTTGAGACCCCAACCCCATAAGCTGTAATCAATTATGGAACAGATCTGGGCCTAGATTCCTAGTGGCCTAATCAATTGGGGATCAAGCAATTGATTGCAGGCCTGATCACAAGCCATAATTAATTACGAATCTCCCAATCAATTGCAAGGGCAAGTTTGGAAATATTTTATAACACAATTTTTAATGCAAAATTTTCAAAATTTGAACCCCATGTTACAAAATCTAAGCTTCCAAAGAGATGACCATTTTAAAAGATTCCAATCCGAAGGTTGTCTGTGCTCCTCACCTCTATAAAAGGGAATTTTTCCCATTAGGATAAAGGACATCAACACTCCAAGACACTAAGAGAAGGTTACAAAATTTATTATATTGAGAGCTTCCTCCATTGAGAAACACTCCATTACTTTACTAGTTTTGAGTTTGAGTAGCTAACATCACACTATAGAATCATTCTCTCTTTCTCTCCTCTTGAATAACACTCTACTATTGTTGAGGAGAACTTGTGGTGAGTCTTTCCTAAGAGGAAATTCACATTTGGCTAAGCTCAAGGATCACTAGAGCCAAGTACTTAGAGCTTGTGGGTAGCTAAGGCAAACTAGCTTAACAAGGAGCACCCCACTTTGAGCAACTAACAACATTAACCATTTTATGGTAATATTTGTTTTACTTTACATTCATTTGCATTCATATTTACTATTGTCATTACTTTGCTTTTGCCGAAGACACCGAAAGCTTGACTACCTCCGTCGGAGACACTGGAAGTAGTTCACACTCGCCAGAGACATCGAGTGTTGTTGTATAGCTTGCTTGTGAGCAAGTAATTGTGTTTTTGTATATTAACCTAGGTTGTAATAGTACCTAAATGAAATATACCTAATCTCAGTGGTGAACTTTAGAAGAGTGAATGTAGGCTCTAGTGCCAAACCACTATAAATCTCTTGTTGTGGATTAAGTGTGTGATTGCTTGTCTTTTTACTTTTATATTTATTACTACTCTTGTTCATTATGTGTTTGAAAAAATACTTGAGTAGTCACCTTACAACACACACACACACTTAAACTAAACTAAAAGATTAAAATCAATTTAAATCAATCCCAAGTTTTGCAAAAAGGGGTAATTAAAAATTAGATATCTTATTCACCCCCCTCTAAGATAACTTTAGTGCAATTTCAAAAGACTATTTTTTTGTTTGAAAAAATTTGGAACCATCACTTGGGCATGCTCTATTAAGATGAATTTTCTCCTAAGGTCTTAGTTTTTTCTTTTTGCCGAGGATGGGCTAGTGGGTAATGAACCTCCAAATCCGATCCAAAATAGAATCTTTTGGGTAAAAACCCCGGATTCACTTCGTTCTTGCTCGGTTGGCCCTACTTACCCCAAGTATATATATTCTAATTAATTTTAGGGCATTTTATGAATGTCTTTACATACAACACATTTCCATCGGCTTGAAGATATCCGTGGATTGAGACAACTCATAATCCGCAAACATCTGTTTTAGCAATAGCAGTTACGTGCTCACTCCTCCTTTGGTAATGTATTCTACCTTAGCTGTCGAGAGAAATATGTATTTTTGCTTTTGACAAAGCCAAGAAACAGGATAATTTCTTATATACATGCTTCCACAACTTGAGCTTAACCAGTCATGATCATTTCTTGTTTAAACAACATTTGAAACTCCAACTAAGGTTGGTGCGGTATCACATGGATACTAAGGGCCGAAGTTGATACGTAACACTGTTGTCCATAAGTGCAGTTGTCTCTTTAGAGACTATGTTTCCCTTCTGAGCATATATGTTGGCTATATGTCTAGCCTTATTTCTCATTATGTTGTAGTTAGAGAGTCTCTCAGTTTGGAACCATGCATCATTTCCCTTGATTTGTTAAGCTTATCTTACATGTCATTGATCAAAGTTAGATTATTTAGAGTCTAGTTTATCTTCTTTGGCTTTTTCTTAGAAGATATCCTAGGGTAGCATATGATGTTTTTGACTTGCCTTCTTGTTCTCACTCCATCTTTGATTGTTCTCATTCTAGTTCATGGATTACCTAAGATACCATTGAGTGACCCTCTTTATGTGATCCTTCTATCCTTAGAATGAGGTTATGCATTATCTTCATTCCCTGAGCCTGTTGTGTTTAGAGTTATCTTGGTCCATTCTCATCACACAAATCAGAGTACTTATAGTTCTCAAGGACCCAACCCTAGTTGCTTTGAATGCACTTGATGGGGAGAAACTTTGCCACTTGAATTCTTTTTCACGTGTTCAAGAATTCTTTGAGGACCTTGGATTCCTCTCATGGGAATGTTACCCAAATAGAATGAGAGAGATCATCCTACCTTGGGATATTTCTTACTTCCTAGACACTCCGTTTTTGTTGGACTGGTCAAGTCGATGTGAAGACGTTTTTAGAGGTCCAGATATCCCTGTTTTGTTTGTTTTCTTAATTTCTTATTTGACATCCTTTGCTCATAGAATTGTCTACCTATGCAAGCCTTAGAATATTTTCTTCTTGCGTAGCCTAGATAGATCTCTAAGGTTGATGTAACCTAACCTTTGATGCCCAAGATTAGTCTTAACCTTTTGAGACACACAAGTATCTAACTCATGCTTGTTGGTTTCTATGACAAAGCACTTATTACTTGTCCTTAACCCTTTGACAAGGGGTTCATTACTTCTTTTGTCCTTAATCATGACTAGCTTATACTAATTAGATTGTGCTTCAGGCCTTAACCACAGAGGACATTAGGTGAGTGTAGTAGCATAAGAACCTCTATGATTTTCTTACCAAAGATATTGGCAATGTTTCTGTCATTAAATGTGACACTCCCACCTTGAGTTTCCTCAAGATTGATAAACACTGACTTATCCCGATCATGTGTCTAGAACACCCATTATCAAGGTATCATCTTGATGTACTCCCGGCTCTTAAAGCCGTATGGATGACTAAACATTTTTGCTCATCCCTCCTAACCCATATTTTTTATAAGATTTTTTCTTTTTGTGTTTTATAGATGGGTTAGATCCTCCTTCTTTTAAAGGTTTCTATTTTCAATATTTTTAAAATAGATTCTTTTGTTGACATTTTTTCCATTAAAATTTTTCTTGATATCTTTGAGATTTAATGTCATTCATCCTTTTTCTACAATCATATTTCATATACCCTTTTAGACTACAATTTTTCTTCTACGGACATATGATTGTGATTGTTTCTTCATAGGTGTTTGAACATAAGAGGATGATTGTGTTCTTCTAGGTTCAAGAGGTTGGAATTGATTGCTCCTCAAAGACAAAGTATTAGAGGATTGAAGGGTTCTTCTAGCTCTTTGATTTGCTTGAGGTACTCTAAGGAGATGCTCTCTATGGGAAGAGGCTTGTTTTATAGCTTTTCCCTTGGCTTTCACAAAGACATTCTTAAATTTTTGTGAGGAGGAAGTGTGATTGATATTAAAATTATATCCAAGTCCTCTCATGTCCCAATGGTCTCTTCCCATAGAGAGCATCTGCTCACATTTGTCATTTCCTTGCACTAGCATGGAAAGTGACTTCCTCTTGTCTTCCTTAAGCTCTTTGATTTGCTTGAGGTACTCTAAGGACTTCTATTAAATCCACATCTCTTATGAGGTTTTCTTCCTCATATTCACTTCTCCCTTAATTCTTTGAAGAAGAAAAAGAGTAAGTGGACCAAGTGATTTTAATGAGCATATAGGTCCGAGATAGGAATTATTCATAATAGACATTCTAGTTATGTACTATGGATCAAGATCAATGACCATTGTTTAGATATGTTTATTAGAACAACTTCCATGCATTGAAGCAGAAGAATATGCATGGTAGATCATAAAAGCATAACTGACATAAAAGTATATACCTATCAAAATCAATATATCACTAGTGATCTAATGATGTGCATAAGTGAGCATAAAATCACTAAGAATAGTCTATAGATATGATTCTATGGAGCATACATGCTCTTGGTGTGCTAAGGTGACTTGGTCACATATATATGTAAATATGTCACTCTAGAGCAAAGTCATCATGATCCGTATAACAAACAATTAGGCATAATAAATCATGAATAGTCACATGCACCCATCTTAGGCAAATTTTTCATACGCTTTTAAAATTTTGAGATGCATTGGCTCAAGCAATGGATTCCAAATATGTGAATGAAGATTTACTTAGTATAGTACCACACATGCTTGGGACAATTGACCACTTGATTTTTCTTTGATCAATTGATCTTTCATAGATGATCAACACCTTTTATGCTTCTCCATTAAGGTGTTTTAATCAAGATTGATGCCACTTACTTAGACAAAATCCTTGATTTTGGCTTTATTCTTTGAGACAACATCATCTAATTTGCCTACATTATGATTCTTTTAGGATATTTTAATCCTACTTGTAGGGCTTAGATCCAACCTGGATCACCTAAAGCCTTCTTTCCTATGACCTCTATCGGGTCATCTTCATTGTCAAGATCTCATCTTGACATGCTCTCACTCCTAAATAGGATGTGAGTTTGTCTTTCTTTACCCAAATTTTCTTGATCCATCTTTTTTGGATCTTTATCTCTTTTGGATGAATCATTTTCTTTTTCTTTTGAAAAAGATGTTTGGGTTTTAGAACTTGATTTTTCCTTTTTAGATTTTTTGCATCATGAGTCTTTTTAGTTTGATTTATTCCTCTAGAATCTTGGGGACTTTAGGCTTGCATGTTCCTTTGTCTTCTGATGCATTCAACTCTTATATGACATTCAAACCACAATAATGACATTTGATAGGAGGTATTCTAGAAGTTGAGACATTACTTCTAGAGGTTGAGTCATAGCCTATTAGTAGGCTAGGTACTCCTTTTTCTCTTTCTCATTGAGTAAGAGTTTTGTTCTTGGAAGAAGAACGTCTTCCACCATACATCACAGCTTGTGGAAAGACATTGGTCTTACTTTTACCTTCTGTAGAGGCATTCTTGGTTCTCTTTTTGAAGGTAGAAGGTTGGGTATTTTCTAAACTTTTTCTATCAACACCTTCTTTGCCCTTTGTCAGCATTTTCTCTAATTTTTCACTACCTTGGGCAAGGGAACTAAGATACTTCTTGTTATGCTCTTCAAGTTCTTTGACTTGATTAAGTAGCTCATTGTTTCTTATAATGAGCTTGAAGTAAGTGAGATCAAGATTTTTTTTGTTCTCTTCTAGAGATGTGATTTTTTGTTTAAGTTCTAGATTCTTGTTGGACAAGATTTTATTATCCTCAACAAGTTTCCTCTTTTAGTTTTTCTATTAATTTTTTCTAGTCCAAAGAATGTTTTTGCATCCTTTAATCTCCTTTTTAGGAGGTTTATATTTTCTTTTAAACTTTGGTTCTCCTCTCTTAAATTGACAGCCAAAGATCCCACTTCTAACTCTCTTATTCTTTTCTTTAGTTCTTCATTTTCTTGAGTTAGACTCATGGTCTTCTTCTTATATGCCTTGGTGGTCTTAGCTAACTCCATACTTTTTATGTAGAGTTGGTTGAAGGCTTCTTGAATGTTCTCTTCATCCTCACCTTCTTCACTATCACTTCCGGATTTACTTTCATTGAATGAATCCTTGGAAGTGCTAAACACCATAAGGACTTTGGATTCTCGTGAAGTGTTTTTCTTACTAGCTACTATTTCATCTTTTGATGAGCTTGGGACACTCTCATAGGTCTTCTTAAGAAACTCTCATGCTTCTTTAGCGATTCCCAATGCACCTATTCTACATAGATCATCAAGACTCAAGGCATGATCCAGAGCACTTAGTGCTTTATGATTTGCTTCATAAGTCGCTATTTCAAACTCTACCCACTTACTTGGGTGTGTGAAAGGTTTGGTGTAGCCTTCTACAATTGAGCCCTACACTTGATAACCCAAAGATTTTAAGAAGATGGTCATGCGTGCTTTCCAATAAATGTAGTTCATCCCATTGAAGTAGGAAAGAGTAGAAATTGACTAACCTTCCTTTCTAGACATTTACTGTTTTTTAGGATGTTTCTAGGATTTTGTTAATAGTTCTTCCTCTAGGAATTTTGATCTTTTCACTCCGGTAGTTAGACCATTTCTGAGCAACTTGGTTCTAATACCAATTGAAGTTCTAGTATTGATCCTAGAGGGGGCGGGTGAATAGGATCTTTTCAAAATTCTTTTCAATTACCCCAAATTCAATTGCTTGTTTAATTACTTAATTTGTTCTTGGTGTTTGATTACAATTGATTTGTGTGTATGAACATGAATATACTCAATTATGTTGTATGAGAGCTTAAATCAATATGTGTAATACTCGACAATATAAACAACAAATATACAGGCAAACCACATGTAATAGTAGTATACACAAGACGTATAGTGGTTTGGCACAATGGCCTACATCTACTTTCAAAAGTTCTCAACTGAGCTAAATAATTTTATTAAGATTGAATGATTACAATCAAAGCTAAAATTAGATAAAAGCTTAGTCTATTTATCAAGCAAGCTACACCCCGTGTCTTCGGAGGGTGAGGTCTATGGTCTACTCTTCTATTGTCTTTGGCAGAAGAGCTATAGGTCTACACTACTAGTGTCTCTAGTGGTAGTGTCAAACCTCCCAATGTCTCCAATGGGAGAGGTCTCAACAACTTAAATAAAGTTAAAGGCAAGTGTTTACCTCTTTGAAGGTTGATGTTGTCTTGTACTCAAGTTGGGGTTGCTCCTCCTTGAGCAAGATGTGATTATCATTCCCCAATGCTTCTTAGTAGCTCTTCAATCTAGTAGAGCCAACTCTGGTGGGTTGCTCCTCTTTGAGCAAGGTGTGACACAACCCCACACTATCTCTTCTTGTGTTTCCTTTTGGACAACCCTTGTAGCCTACCTCCAGAAGATATGCCATAGCAAGATTGGAGAGGTGGCAATGGAATGGTCTTGGGTATATATTTTCCTATCTAAGCATAGAGAGAGATTTTCCAAAAGTTAGGAGAACTAAATCTCTCAAGATCTACCACAATGAATAAATTGATCTTTCAAATATATGAGATTTTATAAAGAACCATTAGATTGCTCATGGGGGCTCATCTTCTTTTATATTGGACTAGAATGATGCTAGTCCATTAGATCAGAACATCCCCAAATGGTCAATGATATTGGCCATTGATTTGAAACAGATTTTTAAAGTTTAGACCGTTATATAGTGTTTTCACTACTTTGGATCGATCCAAGTGCAAAAAAACACTCAGAACCTGCAACTCGATAGTTGTTGGTTTGATCCTGGATTGATCCAAATCTCTTATTTTTCCTTTTAAAAACTTAGAACTGCAACAAAAGACTTCAGATCCTATTTTTCCTCCATGGTTCGAAAAGGTTGTAAGACCGTTAGTACCCTTCCTTGGACCCTTGATTCACTTAGACTACCATACAATACATGATTTACCTTGAGATAGCTTAGAGTAGTGTGAGAATCTTTCGAGAAGATTTGCCGACTCCCAGATTTTTCTCTTAAGGCTTTCTTGGCATTTGATGATGATCTTTATAATGCTCGAACCCAAGAACCTCCTAGACTCTAACATGAATCAACTCATGTCTTAGTCTATACAATACATGTATTTTACAATTCATGGAATTCACAATACATTACATTTACAGGTGGTCCCTACTCAACGTTAGGGGTGGGAAAATACTAGGCTAATGTGTTGAAGGCCATCATTTGGTTGACAAAGGTTAATGATAAAGTTTAAGGAAGTTGATTGTTTCCTATGTGGGGAAAAATATCGGGTGTGAGAATGCCTCAAAAGGCTAACACTCAAGGCAGTTTACACCAAGTTCAAAGTCGAGGAAGAGGAAGAAGAGGGGGAAGAGGAGGAGGAGTCGAGGATAAAGGTATTGCAACTCCTTAATAGTAGAGAGAGCAAGAAGGATCTGAAGAAACCTCTAAGAAAAAGCCTCACTGATGAATAGAGGCCATGGTCAATGGGAAGCCTATGCATGCGAGAGATGAAACAGGGGCTATGCATAGCATCGTCTCAGGGGATGAAACAAAGAAACTGGGATGAACAACAACCAAAGAGGTAAGGGGGCTCAAAACAATGAACGCATGTGTTAGGAAAATCCACAGGGTGGAACAAGGCAAATATGAGAGGACTGGGCACTGTTAAGACCACATAGATGTAGGGCTCATGGAGTACTTTACTCAGTGACTGGAAGTGGAAGGTGTATGGGAGATCTAAGGAGTCCCTTAGAGCGTATGGTACAACGAAGAAGTGTGAGCTATAAATGTGAAGAAGATGTCACTAGACTAGTTGAGGGTGATAATTGAAGGCTTCAGTGGCTCACCAGTTTTTAGGAATTTTATACTTAATTTAGGCAAGTGTATCTAGAACAAGTTAGAAGGCTCTAGAAAGTTCTAAAGAATCTAGAACATTGTAGAAGATTCTAGAAGGTTCTAGAATATTTTAGAAAGTTCTAGAACACTATGGATAGTTCTAAAAAGGCCTAGAAATGAGTGTATTAACATGAAAGTTAGCATAAAAAATCATTCCTACTCTAGTAATTGAATCTACAATTTTCTATAACTCTTACACATTCTCTAAAAGAGGTTTTCCTTCAACAATCTTGAAATTCATATAGTTAGCAACAAGGAACTTCTTGCTACTTTCTTCTTTCTCTAAGATTAACAGTCTTAAGAGCATTTCATAATTCTTTCATAGTCTTTATCTTTTTGGAAAAATGATTAAACAAAGCTTCTAGAAATGATTCAAGTATATGGTGATGACAAGTGTAGTCATCGTTGTGCCACTTTTGATTCTTGAAATTAGTTTCATTAATTTGTTCTTCAGTGAAACCAGTTCTAGAAGGAACATTTAGGCATTCTACAATTAGCATATAGCCAATCTTTAATTGATTAAAAATGAATTCCATCTTTTTAACCCATCTAGCATAATTCTTCGTAGTAAAGCATGATGATACAATGTATTTATTCCCATGGAACTAAACATATTAACCAAAGATCCGGGAATAATTGACATATCGTTAATTTGTAGGAAATGCGGTCAACAAAATTAGTTCTATACTAACTTGATTCACACATAGAGGCACCAAAAGCAAGAATTCTTGATGATAGTTGAGGTCTCCCACAAAACATGTAAGGTATTCCACACTAATATCAGGATTCAACTAAACATAAATTAAGTCTTTTCTCCACTTGCACAATCCAACAAAGAAGAGTATCTTGCTCTAATGCTTAAGTCTATAATAAAGTAGATGGTTCATTTCTATAGAAATCTCAACAAATCAAGAACCATGCAAAACTCATCTACACAAGTTTTTCGTTCAAGTTTACACTAGTGTGAACCAAACAGCACTTGTCAGAACATAGGCACCATTGTACTCCAGTGATTGATTAAAGAAACAAGTGAAACCCCTAAAACAGGCCATCGTTCTCTCTCTCTCTCTCTCTCTCTCTATATATATATATATATATATATATATATATATATATAGAGAGAGAGAGAGAG
>JAOXJP010235236.1:0-10041 GCA_025762735.1 Platanus orientalis | reverse complement strand
CTGGGTGAAGGTAGTAAAGAGGGACATGGCAGCTTGTAATTTAACAGCAGATAAGGCCCTAAACAGAGCTGAATGGCGGAACAGGATTCATGTAGCCGACCCCAAATAGTTGGGATAAGGCTATTTGTTGTTGTTGTTGTTGTTTTCTTTGTGGGATGGAGTAATGCAAAAACATAAATTAACATATCAAAATGCTTGGTCAAGAACAAGATCAAATGATGATTTCTTAGCCCATATGGTGGGTAGTGTTTTGAGATTCAAATTGAAAACTCTACCAACTAGCTTAAAATTTTTGGATGTGGGAATCTGTTTGATCTATTCATTAGATGCCGACAACGATTTTTACAATGACGATTCACCAAATCATACAAATTAGGGCACGAAATGGGATCGAGAAGAAGGATCGGCTTTGGTCTGTGATGATGTCATTGGTTTGCCGACTCCTCTTAGATGTCAAATTTTTTAAGGTTAGGGTTGTGAATACATTTCAAGAGGGAGGATGACTGTAAGATGAATTTGATGAATCTAAACATTTGGGTGTTATGGAAGACCTAGGATCCTCTCCAGATCTTATAGTCTTGTTTATCATTCCCATATATACTCACTAGAACTTTTTAGATAAATGAGTTTTGAGAGATTCCAATGTTACTATGTTGGAGGATGAAAAGAGACAAGAAATTTGTGCCAAGGAAGATGGCTATGGTTATGGGCATAGTTATTAAACCCGGACCGGACATTGACCTAGCTGAGGACATGGGTCACCGGGTCAATGGTTCAACCGATAGGTCATTGGTCAAACCGCAGGGTCAATTACAAAATAAAAGTATTTTTAAAAAATAAAATATTAAATAAGAATATAAGTTGGAAAAAAATTATATTACAATTTTATATTACATATTCTTAAAAATATAATGTAAGTAAAAAGAAAATGAATACATAAACAAAAATGAAGGTTTTGTATAAATTAGTACTTTTAAATGTTAAGTACAAAGAAAAACACAATTGTATGGCTTAGTGGTAAAGACACTTAGTTTAGGCTTAGTGACTTGAGTTCAAGTCTTGGTAAAACCTATATTTTGTCCTTTTTCCAGTAACCTGGGGTTTAATGGTCAGACCAGCCAGGTTAGACGGTTTGACAAAAAAAACCTCGGGTTTCAATGAATTTGATAGGGTCAAATGTAAAAACGATCTAATAAACAACCCGGACCGGTTGAAGTGTCGGGTCACTGGGTTAACGGTTTGACCGCCCAATCCGGTCCGAGTTTAATAACTATGATTATGGGAATTGAGAAAGAAGAAAATAAAAAAAGGAAAAAAATCAGGGAAGATCTCTTATTTGCATCTAATTCTTCATGTCTAAGGAGAAAAATTGGAACTACTGAGGGGCGGGAAGGTTCCCACTCCATTTGACCTTTAATTTAAAAGTAGTAATTTGAAATTTTAATAAATCATTAAAGACAATAAATACTTTTCATTTTTTATAGGAAAAGCTTTGAGCAAAGGGTAAATCTTGTAAAATATAAAATAGGTATCATGCTAATCTACCCTCACGAGCCTTGCCCTCAAAAGCTGAGCTTTTAGCGAGCTGAGCTTAGTAAAGCTCGGCTCAGGCTCGTTTAGAAAACAAGCTCAAATTTAGGCTTAGGCATGAGCTTAAAATGAGGCTTAGGCTTAGCTCGTGACAAGCCAAGCTCGGAGTTGAGTCGAGCTAGCTCGGCTCGTTGCCACCCCTAGATACAAACTTTAAAGGTCTATGGTTAGCAAACATGGGAATAAGGTCAATAAGGGCCCTAGGTTTGTAACCAATGATAACTTCAAATGGATTAATGCATATTGACCTATTAAGAAAATTATTATATACAAACTCCACTATAAGTAGTATATGATCCCACAGCCTAAGATGATCATCAACTAGATAGCGCAATAAACTCCCTAAGCTCTAATTCACTACCTCAGTTTGACCATCAATTTGAGGGTGATTAGCAGATGAGAACTGCAAAAGTGTACCCAACATCTTTCATAGCGTCTTCCAAAAATAGCTAACAAACTTCACATCCCGGTTGCACATTATGAACTTAGGAACCCCATGTAATTTGACAACCTCGTTGAAGAATAACTTGGTCATTTTAAAAACATCAGAGGTTTTAGAACAGGGTATGAAATAGGTTATTTTCGAGAAATGTTACACTACCACTAAGATCGAATCGTGCTGCCTAGGGGTCCTAGGTAGGCCAAACACAAAGCCCATTCTCACATCCTGCCAAAGAATGTGAGAGATTGGCAAAGGAGTATATAATCAAGAACTCTGCTTCCTCTACTTTGCCAGTTGACAAGTCCTGTATTGTTTTACAATTTTGGCCACGTCCCTTTTAAGACTAGGTGAGTAAAATCTATCCTCTACAAGACCAATGGTTTTGTCTTGGCCAAAATGGCCAACAATGCCTCCTGCATGCAATTCCTAAACAAGGAAATCATATACTAAAGTACAAGGAATACACAAGCGAGTACCTTTGAAGAGATACTCATCATGCAAAACATAATCTATAGAACTCTTATATGGATCACTCATCAAAGATGTATATGGCTTCCCGAAATCTGGGTAAGACTCATAATCTTCCTTTAACTTCTCAAACCCAGTTACCTCAATACTCATAGAATGTAGTAAGGCTACCTTCTGGCATAAAGCATCTACTGCCTTATTTTCCACACTGGTTCTATGTTTAAGTACATAGGTATACTTTTGAAGAAACTCAACCCACTTGGTATGTCTTGAATTAAGTTTCTTCTGAGAACCAAGATACCATAAAGCTTCATGATCAGAAAACAAGATGAATTCTTGCGGTAACAAATAATGTCTCCCATACCTCAAAGCGTGTGATATCGCATAGAATTCTTTGTTATAGGTGGAGTACTTTTGTTTGGTTTGATTCAGTTTCTCACTAAAGTAAGCTACTGGATGGCTCTCTTGACTCAACACTTTAATTATACCAACACCAGATGCATCACACACCATTTCAAAGACTTTAGAAAAGTCTAGAAGGTGCATGACAGGAGTAGTAGTCATCTTCGACTTTATCTCCTTAAAAGCCTTAGATGCATCGTTAGTTTAGTGGAACTCCCATTTCCTAATACATTCTGTAATAGGAGTTATCACCATACTAAAGCCTTGAATGAACCACCTATAGAAGGTAGCTGAGCCATGAAAACTTCTAACCTCATGAATATTTGAAGGCTCTGGCCACTCTACTATAGCTTTGACCTTATCAGGATCAGTGGACATTCCATTAGTAGAGACAACAAACCCTAAGAAAATTGATTGGAGAGTTATGAATGGAAACTTCATAAGGTTTCTATAAAGTTTCTTTTTTCTTAGAAGATCACACACCTTTCTTAGGTGGGTTAGATGTTGATCTTTGGTAGAATTGTAGATCAAGATGTCATCAAAATATACTATCAAGAACTTGCCAATATAGTCTCGACACTTGGGTCATAACCCTCACAAATGTACTTGGAGCATTGGAAAGTTCAAAGGGCATGCCAAGCCACTCATATAGCCATTCTTTATCTTGGAGGAAGTTTTTCACTCGTCTCCTAGGCATATGTGAATGTGGTGATAATCATTCTTAAGATCTATCTTGGAAAAGATAGTGACACCCACCATCATTTCAAACATATCATCTAGCTTAGGAATTGGAAACTTGTAACGTACCGTGATTTTATTGATAGCCCTGCTTTCCACACACATTCTCTATGATCCATCATTCTTGGGAGTGAGGAGTGTAGGCACGATAGATGGGCCCATGCCCTCCTAGATGAATCCCCTTTTCAATTTAGTATGTTCAATGGTATTCATTCTATAGTGAGATAAGTTGCGTAATGTTGCACCTAGAACCAAATCTATGGCATGTTGTATGTCACGGATCGGTGAAAGCTCATCTGGTAAATCCACAGGGAACATTTCCTGGAACTCCCTCAAAATACTCTCTACCTCAGGAGGATGTTCAACTTGGGACTCGGGAGAAGCCTCTTTAGTGATCAAGGCAAAAACTATGTCAACTTGAGACTCAGGAGAAGCCTCTTCAGTGACCAAGGTAAAAACTATGGCTTCCTTCTTTATCTCTTTTTCAAACTCTTTCGAACCAATGTTGTGTAAGGCTTTTGTCTTATTCTCCTTGACACTCTTGACCTTTTCCACTTTATTCCGCATCTCAGGCTTAGTCTTTGGTGGATATGGAACTAGCTTGATCCTTTTGCCTTTATACTCAAATGAACAAATGTTGGATGCCTACATCCATCAGCACCACATAGCACCGTAAGGTGTCTTTGTATGAAGAAAGCTCCATGAGAAGCTAACACCTATGGGAAACAGGAATAGAGGATGTGTCCACTCATGCAACTCGGTAAGGTTGATGGTGGGGAACTGGTGAGAGCCCTAAGCACTTAATAATGTTAGCAGAAACTACATTTGTGTAACTTCCATTATCAATTATAACTTTGCTAGTCTTTTCACCACACTTGGCATAAATATAAAAGATATTGGTCTTACGCTAGTCATCCTCCATCTTTTATTGGGTGAGAGCATACCTCACTACAAATAAAGGAAAATCATGAGAAAGAGGGTAATCATTGGTCTCTCCAAGATAGGCTGTGGCCCTCTTCACTCTCGAACACATCATCACTGGGAGTATTACAGATTTCATTCTTTAATCTCTTAGACTCTTGATCTATAACTTCATCTTTCTTGGTATCACTTTCCTCTCCAGTGTCATCTATGAGTAGATTGGTAGTTCTCTTCGTAACACAGTGGGCGGAAAAATGACAACTACCTCCACATCTACGACATTGGTTTGGCTCATATGTTCATGAAGTTTCTTGAACAACTCCCTTACCCTTATCAGGCTAAGGGTTAGGTCTGGGATTGTTAGATGGACCATGAGAAGATTGTCCCCTAAATTGAGGTGTACTTGAAGACATACTAGGTCTAGGATTAGGTTTACAAATATAAAAAATATGATGCTCTAACTCTTGACACAACTTATAGGCTTCCTCTAGATCAGTCACATTATGGGGAATCGGTTCTTTTTGGAACTCAGGTCAAATTCCAAGTCTAAACCGACTTAGGGTGGTAGAAGGATTTTCAGTAATGTCACATCTCCACAAGAACTCATCAAAACAGGCAATATAATATGTGATTGACATGTTATCATGTTTTAAAGAGTTCCATTGATCTAAGAGTTGTGAATGATACTAGAGAGGGAGAGATTTTCTTTAAGCTTCTCCTTCATCTCATCCCATCGATCAATTGGATCTTGGCGCCTCAACTGAGGTTGGTGCTCTATAGGTCTCTGGCTCGAACTATTAGTTTCATCTTGGCAAATTAAACTTTTCGGGCTTCTGATATCTCATACCAGTCAAAGTAATTGTTCATCTCAGATAGCCAATCTAGGAAGACTTTTGGATCAAGTCTATCATACAAGGGAGGAGCCTTAACTCTAATTGACCTCACGGCTGTATCATCATACTCACCAATGTCTCTCTCACCAATGGTTGGTGTAGGTCTAGCTCTACCTCTCGCCCTCTTGGGAAGTAATCTGCTTGGCCTTGTTCTCACACAGGCTCTCGTAGTTTAGCTCCTTCTACTAAACCTTAACTTCTAGGATGACCATCCCTAGATTTAATCCTGGCAGTGACTTCCCTCATGGATTTGGACCATCATATCTCGGATTTGGGCCATATAAGCAGTCATATGTGTCTCCACTTTAAGTTCCCGTGAAATAGGGGTTGGTTCATTGTCTTGAGAAGCCATTTTAGGATGGTAATCAGTCCCAAGTCTTTGGGCATGCAGTAGGGTCGCTCCCATGGTGTACCACCCTCCAATGCCTAGTGTATGAAGATGATGCAATGATGGAAAACAGAAATCAAACTATGATATGCATCCTACAAGGATGCAACCAAATGCAATTGGTAATCCACCTAGACAGACTTAGGCTGCTTAGGATTACAACTAGATAGGACTAGTTGTAACCTGGCTCTGATACTAAAACTGATGCAACATGCATGGGCAAACATGGCAATAAAAGATCTAAAGTTAATTACATGAAGCAAAAAAAAGGGTATAAACTAGATTCCTACTCTCAAATCTAATGCATGTTAAGATCAGTTAGAAATTTAGGTTATAATGCAATTCAAGCCTTGTAGTAGGGAGCCAAATAAAAGTAGATAACCAAATCAGATGTAATGCAAAATATTATTAAACTAATTCTTACAGACTTTGGATGAATCAGCATCAAACAATGTGATAATGACCAATGTTTAAGCAGTACCCATGGGGTAAAACAATAAGTATGTAGATGGGAGTTTATACTCAAAACAGTAACTAACACACGTGTTTGGGTAATTCAATAAGTACTGCTGTGGGAGTTAAATGGGGTCAGGTTTAGCTACAAGACAGGCATGTTTGGTGTAGGGCAAATTTGGGTAGCAAAGAATAGATGCTGGGCGTAGACCTTAGACGAATATTCTGGGCAGTATAAGTGCACACACAATGGGAAAGTATCGTGGAGTGATGTATGAAGAAGGAAAATACAAAGAGGAATAGAGCTGTAGGGATATGGTTGTTAGGGGTGGCAATTTGAGTTGGCGGGTCAGGTTCATGTTGTGTCAAGGGTATACGACTATATGGCTCAACCCAAACGGGCCGAACCCGACCCATTTAGTAATCGTGTCAAAGCGGGTCGATCTGCTTTGACCCGAAACACGTTTACAGTAAACCCTAACCCGCTTATTTCGTGTTGGGTTCACAGGTTATGTGGTAATTTGTGTTGACGGGTCAGATTCGTGTCGCATCAGGTCAAGGGTATACAACTATATGAGTCAACCCACCTGACCCATTTATTAATCGTGTCAAAGCGGGTTGATCCACTTTGACCTGAAACATGTTTATAGTCAACCCTAACCTGCTTATTTCATGTTGGGTTGATTTCGGGTTCATGGGTCATGTCAAACATTGCTACCCCTAATGGTTGTATGTGTGTGATTATTGAAAGTACTGGGCAGCACAAATATAGAGTCCTATAACAGCAATTTAGGCAACTTACTGGGATATACACTCGAGCAGCAAGATGTAGAGGTCCATAGGATTTAGGCCAGCAGCCAGAATCTATCCAAAATTGAATCGTCAGCTCTCTGAAAGCCAGAGTTTCACCAATAACAGTATGACGTATAGTAGGTCACACATGCATCTCAGAACAAAAAATAACCATGCTTTTGATCAGACCCTCCTTCAGGATATCAGCACAACTCGAAGAAGTAATTCAAGGGCTGTTCTCAATTGATCAACCCACAGCTTCTGAAGGTGAATGTTTCCAATACAAATAATTGACCCACAATATAGGCCTGGCTGGTTTCTGTGTTGATGTGAAACTTAGAGAAACTCCCTGTGATCCCAATTTGATGTGCTTAGATTCTATAAGCTGCAGGCTTATAGAATTATGGGGTTTGGTTTTTTTTTTTTCTCCAGAAAACTCATGGGTGGTATAAAGGATGGTGTTCGCAGGCCAGGGGTGAGTTGGTACTAGGGGGATCTATCAAAGAAGATGGGTTTTAGTGGGGAAAATTAAGAGGGGATGTGAGGATGGGTAGGGCAATGGCTAATAAGGTTCGTTTAGGGTGTGTGGTGATTAGGTTGAGGGAAAATAATGAAGTTTTGGGCATTTTCTGTGCATGGCAGCAAGGATTGACTGAGGATAAAGGGGAAGAGAAGAAGTAGAAGAGGGTAATCAATATGATACTTGGGAGAAAGCCTTACTTCCAAACCTGGAAAATCCTCATCCAAGCCAAGCCCTAGGTATTCACGAGCTTGAAGAGAAAACCCCAATTTGTTGGGAAGAAACCAGTAAACTTTATTTCAGCTATGCATGTCAATTACAGTGGGTATCTCTCCCTTCAGAGACCCAAAATAAAAGAAATTAGAAACAACTTTTTTGAAGACCTCTAAAAAGAAATAGAAACTAAAGAGCCAAATCGTGGGCTCTTCCCTCTTTGTCAACCAATACTTAAATAATTGTTAACATGGGCTGCCACAAAAGCCCAACAAGAAAAATAAAATTGACATTGTTAGCATGTGTGGACCCCACCAAATCATAGATTGGCCCCACTAGCCCCACATAACATATGACTCTAGAAGCCTCCAAATCAGCTCCAGTGTGACAAGTGGCTCTCCAAGCATCCTACTTGATCCAAAGTGTTAGTAGACCCTTCCTCCTACGCTGGTAATGACTGAGGTTGCCACATGGCGTGATGTCCTCATCAGTAAATAATGGGGAGAGGGTGCAGTTCTGGCGTGACAGGTGGTGTTCAGACGAGTCATTACAGTCTTTTTCTAAATTTTTTATAGCTTAGCAGAATGTCAAAACGGAACTGTGAGGGATCATATGATCAGGACAAGAGCCTTCTGCTCCTAAAATGTTCAGATGAGGAGGAATCTCAATGACTGGGAGGTGGATATATGGGTATGCTTCTTCAGATCCTAGAAGGTTGCTGTCTTGGGAATCCGGTGCTTGAGGACGAGAGGTTATGGTCTTTTGATGAGGAAAACAGTTTCTCTGTGAAGTCCATGTACAATGCTATGGATCAAAGAACTTTGCTCCCTTTCCCATCCCGTTTCATTTGGAACAAGGATGTCCCTTCTAAGATCTCCATTATGTGGACCCTATGCTGGGACCATGCTCCAACCCTTGACAATCTTATCCGCAAAGGCTTCGTCTCTCCTAACAGATGTAGCATGTGTGGTATAGATGGAGAGTCTTCGGAACACCTATTCATTCACTGTTCTATGGCTTCATCATTATGGTCCTATATGATAACCCGCTTCAAAGTGGGATGATGGGTTCAGCCGGCCTCCATTTGAAGCCTGTTTGAGCATTGGTTCTTTCAATCCTTTAACCACCATAATAAGGTGGGTTTGGTAGTCTGGAATCTGTTCTCGCCGGCGAATGATGGACCATATGGGATGAGCGTAACCATCACATTTTTTAAGACTTGTCTTGCCCATTCCATAAGATGATGGACTCAATCCTTTCTAGGATCTTTCAGTGGCTGCCTCCTCTTCTCCTCAGTAATCCCTAGTATAGGTTGTGGATTTTTTATTGGGATGCGGAGATTTTTAGGCTGTAATTCTTGTTGTTAGTGAGACCTTTGTTTCTTCTCTTATTTCTTGGCCCTTGCTGTAGCATTTCTCATCCTTCGAGCAGTGGTTATTGTTGTTTCCTTTATTTTTTCTTTAATAAAGTATCTTATCTTTCAAAGAAATTCATGATTGTTAGCAATAACAGAAGCTAGATTACTTTACAATTCCGAATCCAGTCTTCAAGATTGAATATAAGAAAAAAGGATATAAAGTCATATAAACAATTGCATATACTAGTAGGACCAAATAAATATTTTTTTAAATAAGAAATTGGAACTATTTATTTGATATATTAAAATTATACATAATGAAACTTATTAACAACTATGTCTAATATCAAATATCGTATATGTTATATACACACACATGCATATGTGCATGATATATTAACTTTTTAGTTTACCAATAAAAATTTTATCAAAAAAATAAAATACCAACAAAATTTCAGGTCAAGTCCAAGTAGGGGTGGGCATGGGCCGGGCTCAGGCTGGGCCATGGTAGGCCCGAGCCCGGCCCTTAATTTATAGACTGGGCTTGGGCCGGGGCTTGGGCCCGTAGGGGTGGGATCGGGCCAGGGTTTGGGCCCGGTCCTCATTAATTGATCGGGCCTCAGGCTAGCCCATGAATTAAAAAAATAATAATGTTGAGATGTAGGTTTGAACTATAGACCTATCCAAGGTTCAAAATTTCGATTTTGATGGATTATTCGTCTTGAAGATTAATGGAAATTTCACTAGAATGCTTTGAAATATTATAAAAATGATGAAAATTTCGATATGAACTATTATGAAAATTTCAATCTATGTTGAGCATGATTACACACTCTAGACTAAAATAACTATATAAAGCATTTA
>JAOXJP010235235.1:0-10041 GCA_025762735.1 Platanus orientalis | reverse complement strand
AAGTGTTTGTCAAAATGATTTTCAATATTATATTTATTAAATAAATAAATATTTTGAAAAAGAATTTATTAAGAAATATTTTCAATGTCCAATTGATCCATTAATGTCCTAGAGATTATTTTCTAATAACCAAAAGGGTTTGATAGTGACTAATTTATTGTCCTGAGGGTTATTGAGGGATATTGTACAGTGGAAGGATATTTTCGTGAAAGTGTTTGTGAGGAAGGATCTCAATGTTAAATTCTTATCTTTGAGAGTTCAATTGTAACATGTCGTAGGGATTGTTGCAATTTATGGAGTACCTAATTGTAATTATCAAATAATTGAGTTCTTGATTGTAGTTTGACTTAATTCAGGATGGTGGGTCCCATTAGCTTAAGGATAAGAGTCCCATAAGGATTCCACATCCCCTAGGGTTTATCTAACCTCTCCTTATCCCTATATATAGGGTTAGCCATGTTCATATATGCTCTTGTAACAATTCTGGAAGTGGGAGAGGTGCAGAGAACTTTGGAGCAAGTGTAGAGACTTTGGAGACCGGATCGGATCGGATTCTTGTATCTGGTTATTTGCTTGAGATAATTCTAAACTTACTTTAATAATAGATCTCAGAGATTCATATGATGATCATGGGAAAGCATATGTGGATATGTGATTGTTTAAATGAACTTTACTAATTTCTTTGTTCAAGAATGGTAAAATTCCTACAAAGACCATGACCCAAAGCATCATCTCTCTAATCATGGAGTGGAACGATCTTAGGATAGTGATTAATTGGGTTTCCCAAGAGCTCTAACAAAGCAACAACATGGCTTTCTTGCTGTCTAGTTGGCAACAAAAATTGATACAGTTACTACAAGACCAAACCTATATTATGGGGCACGAACCAATAGGACTACTAACTATGCCCCCTGTGTTGCTCGATCCATAAGGGATTTGTTTTTTGTTAAGAGATACATGAGGGCTTGCTTAAGCATTTTTAGTTTTTGTAATCTTGTATTGCCCAACTATACGGGTTTGTTTTATTTCTCTTTTTCAGCTTTTTTTTTTTTTTATCTCACCAGCCTTTTTTATCTCACCCTTGTAAGTCCTATATATATAGTCTTTCATTTTACTTTGGTCTAAGTGGACATGAATTCATAGATATGATTTTCAGCATTTATCTAAGTTTCTTGCTCTATAAAAATCAAAAGTTTAAAATCAAATCAAATAACCATATTCAATTGATTATGCCTTTGCGGACGATGCAAAATTTATCATTGGCAATTCCAAAATAGCACTATCAGTGTCATAACTACAGGTCTGCAAGGCCATACCAAGTACAAGTATGGAAAAATCAAGTTCCTCCTTGACACCCCAAGAAGGGGTCCCATCTTCTTTGCCACCTATACCAATCTTTAGGGACCAAGCCAAGGTCTGCCCAAACTTAGCCCAAAATGTTTTACCCAAGCCCGAACTCGGCCCAAATAAAACTTCAGGCCTAAAAGTTGGGCCCAACCTCAACCCATTTAAAAACAACGGGCTGCCCAAATAAAACTCTTTTGCTTAATTTTTAGGTTGATTTTAGGCCCATAATTGCCCCTAAATGCATATTATATAAGTTGTTTTGAACAGTTGACACTTGGACTATTTGATAATAGTAAATTTGTTAAAAATATATGGATCCAAAGAGAGTCATATATATATATATATATATATATATATATAATATCAACATATAAATAAAATTATTATTTGCTAACTAGTTCGGGCTAGGCTAGGCCTCGGGGCTGAAATTAAGCCTACCCAAATTCAGTCCAACCCGAAATTAGGTTGGTCTAACCCGATTATTTTTTGGGTCAGACACGTCGGGCTTTGAGCCAACCCGACCAAATTGACAGCCTTAACCAAGACCCTTCCCCAAGCTGATCTAGAAGCTCAACTCAAAGTTCACCAACGAGCTGAAATCAAGAAACTATGGGATGAATACTCAAATAGACATAGAGGCCCCATAGCATTCTCACAACCTGAGATACCACCATTTGAGTCTCTATCCTGGAACTAGAGTTAGGGACCGGTTCCCATATATACCACTACACCTACTTTTCCCACCGTTCCCCATCAACTTTCTCACCACTTGGCACTAGATCTAGAAAAATAGTATGGCCTTAGGCTTTGTCTGTTACAAGGTAAACCATGGGAAAAGGGGGTAAATTGTACTTTTTCCCAATAAATTCCATTTTCATGTTGTCTGATGCATGGGGAGACTAGATGGGAAAACTTGGTAAAACTATCTAGGGTGTTGAACATTTCCCATGTTTTTCCATTTCTTCATATATTTTCTCATTCACCTATTCTTACCAAAATGTTGGGAATAAGAGGGGAAAGGAAGGGAAGCAAATGAACAGTGAATTTTCTTTTTTTTTCCTTTTCTCTCTTTTTCTAAGGTGGTTTTACTTTCCCTATTTTCCCCATGGTTTACCTTGTAACAAATAAGACCCTAGTGTTTTAGATGAGAAAGTCAATGCAGTCTCTTCCTTATCCCAAGCAGATGAAACCAACAATAAAATGGAAAATTTTATAGTAGATTTAAAAAGGTTGAAGGGCGGGCAGTTTACTCTGGATATGGACTTCAAGGACTTGTGCTTATATCTTGGGGGATGTCTCCTTGAAAACTTTCAAATGCTTGACTTAGAAAAGTACAACGAAACAGGGTGCCCTCACATGCACCTTAAGATGTATTGTAATTCAATGTTCCAAGGGGTCTTTCCCGAGCCTTATTGGAACATTATAGGTTCAAATTGAGATGTTGCCTACTAGGAAAGAGCTAGAGGCAATACAAACTCTTCCCAATGAGAGTGTTAGAGACCATGCCTATAGGTGGAGAGAAAGATCCTTCAACCTCAAGCACCCCATGAGAGAGGAGGACATGGTGTCCCTTTGCTTGAAGACTTTGAGGGTTAACCTACCAATTGATGCTCTTGACGGAACCCAATACAGCTGCACCAAGGTCATTGATAAGGTGACCAAAATGGAACTAGCCATTTGGGTAGGTCTGGTCCAAGAAGCTTTGAACTCCTTCAGTAACACCACTAGGACTATGCCACAAAATGTGGTTGTTTCTTAACCCTCCAATAGTATATTTAATGTAATAGAGGTTCCAAGATTTGACTCCAGTGACTTTTATGCAAGGCCTTAGCAACAGGAAGTTATGAATTTCCCTTCTCCAGCTTGGATAGCCCCAATACCCCTAATAAGACCTCAGTCGAGGTTTATGAGTTTACCTATGAAGAAAGAAGAAGAAGAAAATTCACCCAGATCTCCTACCCTATGAAATATGTCATAGCTTCTATGGTTAAGCAAGGACTTCTTCATTTTCTTGAACCCTGACCCCCACCAAATCCACTACCACCTTGTTATGATGTGAACAAGCACTATGTGTTCCATCAAGTTCCTGGGCACCTTACAGATAGATGCTTCACCTTGAGGCACTATATCAGGACCTCTTAGATGAGGGGGTGGTGTCATTTGGCCCTGTACAATCATCTACTTCCTAGAATACCAACATCCTCCAGAATCCATTACCATCTCACTAACCATCTTGGGGGGTTGGGTGCCTCAGTACCCCTTTATTTGATCCTGCCAGCTGCATTACTCAGGTAGATGAAAAAAGGATGTCCATTCCTAAGCCTATTAAAATTCACGACCAAGTGTCAATAATTCGTTCGAATATTCTGGCATTGCCTTAAGGCTATTGGGATGGGCTATTCTAAACACCCACTTGGACCCTACCATTAGAAGATTTAGCAACAACATACCCTCCTACAAAAGACATAGAACCTAGGACATGTTAAGCCTAGAAGATTGATCGAAGTTTCACCAACTTATTCCCAACTCTCACTGCCTCCCTCCCTATCACCATCACTCGTCATGTACTACCAGCCCATCAACATCCCACCACCACCAATGATTATGATGCACCAAGTCCTAGGTTTCTATACACAGGTGGTAGCATAACTTGATCTGGTTATGTTTGAGAAACAACAGGTTGAATTTATCTCGTTTGTCAGGAGATCAGGGAGAATTTCCAAACCGAGCACCTCCTCTCTTCATCATTAGCATGGAACTCACCACGGATAGGGTCAGGAATAGGGCAGCAGTGAGGAGCCCCAAGAGCAAAGGGAAATAAAGAAAGAAGAGAACAAGAAGAGAAGAAAGAGAATTAGATTTCAAAGAAAGCTATAAGACGATTATACTTCTTCCTTACAGAGCTGTTGGCCAAGACACCGGCCCAAATATCTATTATCACAATCCTACTCACTTCAGGGTCACAAAGAAAATGCTTTTTAGGAAGTTGTTTCGTAAATGTTTCCATGACCCCTAATAGATTGGAGACAATGGTTAGTTATGTCTCTGTTCTTGTGTAATCACTTTCTTCGAAGAAGAAACCTTAGGGACAAGGGCAATACTCAATCATGCCATATATCTGCCAATGATATATTCAAATCTACGCATCCTATTGATACTTGTAGACAACGACAAGTCCCTAAACATTTGTATGAGCACTGCTTGAGCGGCTTTGGGAATCCTGGTAGAGAGTTTATGAGATAACTCATGCAAAATCCATTCTTTTGATAATTTAGCTTCCCAAGGCACAAGAGAGACCTACATTGACTTGGCCCTTGGAAGCAAGGTATTCAACATATGCTTCTGGGTCATAGATATACTTACTTCATTCACCATGTTGCTAGGTAGGCTATGGATTCATTAAACCAATGCGGTGCCCTCTTCCCTACACCAAAAGGTCAAGTTCATCTTCGAGGATGAGGTTATCACCATACCTTATGATATAGACACGGTGACCATGGATGGGTAGTCAACGATGGGAGTTCAACACCTCCAGGCACTAGATACATACACCTTATACCAGTTCAAGGTTGTGAACACGCTTGCTCAGGTAGAGGAACAAAGAAGGTAGAGGGATGTTTTTCCACCTAAGCTTTGAATTACTTGGAGAATATATCAGATTTCACAATGGAGAAAGATTGATTGCGGTTAAAGTTGCGATTCTTGGTATTTTTCCAATTCCACCGAATGGATTTTTTTGAAACAACTATGTTGGATAATCTAAAATAAATTTTAATATTTGTAATATATCCAAGATGGTTCAAAGCATCTTAATTAGAGGCCTTAGTTTGCTTGCGTCTCAAGCGGATTTCAATTAATTAATACTAATCATCCAATGTCTTGCGAAATAGCATTCAAAGGCCTACTTCCACTATCGAAAGGCTCACCACTAAGCCGGTTGATTTTTTTTATTAGTATTTAACAAATTATTACAAGAATAAAATAAAAAAACTTACTAATTGTGTTAAGTTGTACACTCAACTACTTCTAGTGTCTCCGGTGGAAGAGTCACAATGCACCTGGTGTCTCTAATTAGTGCCTAAGTCCAATGTCTTCGGTGGAGGGCAAGTTTTGTTTTTAGTGTCTCTGGCGGAAGCTCCAACAACAGTATTGAGTTGATAAGGTGTGGTGCTTAGGCCTCTTGATAGGAAAGTATGATTATGGCATTCACCAAAGTAGAGAGCTCTTCGGAAATTGATTGCTCTAAAGTGTAATTGGCTCTCAAGGACTCTTTGAAGGCTTTACAGAGCTCTTACAATGACTTAGTATTACATTATACTAGTAATGATCACTTCAAGTTCTGTAGGATGATTTCTCTATCAATCTTTTACTATATTTCTTAAGAACTTCTCAAAAAGAGCTTTCTTTCAATGAAAATCTCACACACTTGGCTTAATTCAAACATAAATCATTAAGTACATTAATTGAAGATTAAACCTCTTTATATAACTCAAAAAATCAAGCTTTAGTCACCCTCTAATGGCTCTTTGCAACATTCATTAAAAAAAAAGCCATTGGAGAAATCTCGAATGCAACTTACCATTTTGGGTAAATTCAACCGATCGAACTAATCTCAATTGTTCGAAATAAATGGGCACTTGGGAGTTTCTCAGTCAGCCCCTTTTTCGACCACTCAAAGGTTTTTCGGCCTTTGAGATAGTTGACACTCGAGAAAAGTTCGACCACTTGAAAATCCCATTTTCTGAAATATTTAAATTTAACTCTTATTTTTATTGGGACTTTTGGGCAATCACTCCTAGGGTCATATTTTGGTCTTTAAGCACACCTAAGGTCAAACCATGGCCTCGAGATGGCCTTGTGAGCACCCACCAACCTATACCAATTTACCTAATTTTACCTATGGAATTTAGTGGCAGTTGATGCAGTAGCTTCCTGAGGTCTTTTAAGTAATTGTATTGACTTGATACGCTTTTGGAACCTCTCAATGCCTTGGTGTTGCTTGAGTGTTTGTCTTGGCACTTCTTCTGCACATAAACTTATAGTACATGATTTACTATTAATTCACATCTAGCCTACACAACACCTAGACTTTGGAATGGAATTGACAATACAATATTCCTAACAATCTCTCCTTTTGTCAATTCCCTGAAAAACCTAAAAAATAAAAATTACAACTTTTAATTTTAAGACTAAATACATGAGAATCATAAGACATTTCTTTGCATGTGGCCCCCCCTTAGTCCTTGGGCTTGTCAAGTCAACATCAAGCCTGCAAGTCAGCATTACATTAAACATACACCTTTCTCATACTTTTTAGTATTCTAATAAAGTGCAAATATAATATGAAAAAGATATGCCATAGACCAAATGTATATTTACTATTTATACTTTTAGTCCTGAACTCCCCCTTTTTGTCTTGAATTGGCAAGGGGCATGGAGTAGTAATATTCTATAAAATGCAAGTCAAAAGCACATGGCTAATACTACTATAAAAGTACGACAAATATTCCCAAATGATAAACAAAATATGGAAAATATAACAGATAATCAAACATAAAAAAACTGATATCTATTGTCAAGAAGAGAAATAACAATCCATATATCACCAAAATAGAAGTGCATCAATCCAAAATTCTAAGTCTTGGAAACTAAACAAACTTGTTTATGTAGCCATTAAACCCAACAAATAAAACAAACTTCTTATTTGAAAACTAAAAAAAGAGATCAAATAAAGCCAGTTCAAGCATTGTCCTCTACACCATCCTCCTCCTCTCCAGACTCTATGTCCTCGAAGTGAATTTTCAACCTAGGTGAAGTGGGCTTAGCATTATACTTGAAGTTGGAAGCAACAAACTTCACATACTCTGCAACCACCTTCACATTCTTATCATTCTAAATCTAGCACTTTTCTATCTTTTCCATTTTGATAGCCATAGTTCGCATGGCTTTTAGCATTGTTTGATGCAAAAGTGTCTTTAGAGAGACTAGAAGGGTGAGAAGACCCAGAGGTAATTGAAGCAGACTCAATCTTCATCTGCTTCATAGTTGTTTCAAAAATGTTTTCCATATGATTCTCATAGTCTTGGTTCAGAGAGTACTTGATTTACAAATTCTATAGGAGTCTAGTAATCATGACTTCAAATGGAATAACTACCCTTGTGGTTTGGTATTGGCGGCGGTAGTCATCATAACCCAATAGATGATGATGGAAGGAAGGTCAAGGTGTCACAGCCCGAATCTGCGGGCCATGTTGTGGGCCGGGTTCGGATCTGTGACATGGGAATGACCCACCTCGAATCTGTTTCTCATAACGAAGAAACCAACGAGCTCGGAACGTGTCATTAACCCTCTTACCTAGTAACATCATTTTCCATATAAACAGAATAATTTGCTAATTTCACAACTATTTAATTACATTTAATAATCACATCACAACGAAATAATAATATCAATGACATAATCCAAATAAGTGTAGCAAAAAAAAGTAATCCATATCCATCATATACTAATAAAGAGGTTTAAAGTCTACATTCATCATAAGGCCTCAAGCGTCTAATAATACAAACTCAAACTAAAATGAAATAAACATCTCAAGTTAAATGTCCAAAAATAGAGTAAACCAAAGGAAAAGCCTTTGGGTTTAGGTGCCCATCTGATGTCTCACCTCGTCGTCTCCCTGATGACTCCTAGTGATCCCTATCCTTCGTGTTTGCATCTGTGGGTGGTGTCAATTGGGGTAAGCTCGACAGGTTTAGCATGATAGTATGCAATTTATACAACACTAAAGGAGATTAAAGATTACCAGAATAACAAATAGGAAGGATCAAGATAACTAAGGGATCAAAGCAGGAATGAGAGTACATCAAGTCTACTAAACATGTATCCTTACTATGATTCGAGTACACACATGTTACAAGATAATCACAAGAATATCTAAAGTAGATCAGGCTAAATCATGCATATGCTACATGTGATATGCCACATGCTAAGTACTATATGCACATGCACAATAATGTATCTACCACATGCAAATCACAATAGTGTCTCATTACATATTATATCTAAGTGTAAATAAACCATGAAAGGTCTTCGACAAAACATATCATATATAAACCATAAAAGGTCTTCGACAAAACAAATCATCTATAAATCATAAGAGGTATCCAAAAAATCATATCTCATAACTTGGATAAGGGTCTTTGACATAGTACATCACATCACATATATTGGGCCACTAATGTCATCTTTACCTATTAATGTGACCCAATCACTGGGTACTTGTAGTCATAAAGACTCATATTAGTCTCATATCATTCCCCTAGACAAAAGGGTAGTCCCATATCATTCTCCCGGATAAAGGGCAGTTCCACATCATTATCCTATATAAAGGTATCCCATGTCATTCATCCGAAACAGGGTAGTCTCATATCATTCCACTGGACAAAGGTTCCCATATCATTCCTCTGAACAAATGGTAGTCCCATATCATACCTCTAGACAAAAGGCTATTCTCATATCATTCCCTCGGACGAAGGGTAGTCCCATATTATTCCCCTGGACCAGGGTAGTCCTCTAAAATTCTCTAAGACAAGGGTGCCAAACAAATCTATAGGTCAAAGAAGCAATAAACCAAACTCATGCTTTTATAAAGTAATGTAATCACTACATAAATATATCATTCACAAAAATATCTACATATTCTATCTCATGAAAAGTCCAATGTATAAAGTAGTAAATCACATGAAAGGGGGTCAAATGCCAATATGCCAGTGAAGGTACTTGACCCATAACTAGGGGCATAAGGAATGCCCACAGATGTAAAATCATTTTATGAAAAGGTTCATGTAGGTTAAAAACCAAGTATCTCAAGTCCTTTTTAAAAACTCATGTAGAAATCCTATGTAAAGAGCCACATAAAAATCCCAGAGTAAACAATATTAATGATAACGTGCATATGCCACTAGGATATATCACATGATGTAAATAGTAATGTGGCCAGATGAGGTTCAATATAATTCGCACAATTCATCATGGTTTAACATGAATCGAATGAAACATACCAATGAGAGTTATAAACTAACATAGGAAGTCAATAGAACATCAGAAATTGCTATAAGCCAACATATATTTGAAATTATTTATCATAGGAGACATTAAGCTCATGCAAGGAATCCAAAGACATCCAAGAAACATGTGTATAATATGAAAAATCTGTAAGGTACATTTTATTAAACATGTAAAGTGTAAGGTTTTAGGAACTTAAAAGAAATTAAAGGGAAAACTTAATCTTCATTATAAGAAACCTTCCACACCCTACATCACAAGTAAATCAAGCTCCTAAACTTTATCACATAGAATAAAGGTCATTCAATCCATCCCACAAGGCTCCATTCCCAAGAAATAGCTCCACATCTCAAGAAAATAAGAAATCTATATGGGAACTACTATCTAACATGCTCATACTAAATATGGTACATCTTTAAGAAATCAACATTCTCAAAAAGGAAATAGAAATGAATCTACCAAAACATAACTTACAAACCACTCATAGAGATTTGAATCCATAAATCTTAGGAAACATATAATGGAATCACAAATCTATGAACCTAGGAAGGAAAAATGCAGCATAAACAATATATCCACTCATAATCTTGGTTTTCCTCCTTGCTTAAGCTCCAAAATCCTCAAAATCTG
>JAOXJP010235234.1:0-10042 GCA_025762735.1 Platanus orientalis | reverse complement strand
CATGTGACAAGCCTGAGCTGAGCTGGGCAAAGTTTGGTTCAGCTTGGCATGCTGACAACCCTAGTACTGTCCATGCTTAGCCCAATGTCACTCAACTTTAGCCAAGGATTTGGCTGGAGATGTTTAGGCCCTTAATCAGCCAATCCCTCTTTTACAAGAAACATATGGACAACTCTTTGGGGTCATAAAAACTAAATTGCACTTCTGAATCGAATACATTTATTTGATCAAAGTAAATCATTACACTCGCCATAGCACCAACTACTCATCAAATCTAGGATCCAACCCTACAAGCAACAAAAGGATATGGTGCTGTAGTGCAACTACTTAAGCAGCAATGCATGGCATTAACCCTCCACTCCTAGTTCATGAAGAAGCTAACTGGGCCGTCGAAGGAGAACTTCCAGTTGAGGGGTATCCGAGGATGGTGTTACTGTGGCTAGGTGGTCCTTCCGCTGCATCTTATCGGCATATGCCCCCTTTGCATGGATCCTCTGCAATTTAAAAAGGTAAGTTAGATAACATGAAATGATGGCTTGATTTAAATTCACTACTAGTTTAGGCCTAACAGAAACTTAATGGCCTGACCCGCTTAGTAACCATGGATCGATATTTCTGTAAATGGGCTGCAACCTCACACTTTTTGTCTGTTCATGCCCAACCAAACACTGATGCTCATAATATGCAAGCTTAGGTTTCGCCATCTAGTCATATGGGCAGAAAGATACAGAGACCAGCTCCAATAACAGGGTGAAATGTGCTGTCTAGGGCTGCAATGAGGCAAGCTAGCTTAGCTCTGCTTGGAGCTCGGTTCATTATGAGCCAAGCCTGAGCCTCGTTTTGTATATATATTACTTAGAATCTCATTTTAAACAAGAGTATTAGACCACCAGTGTGATTAGGGCCTGTTTCAAGAAACTATTGTTTAGGTTAATGGGTCATTAGGCTGTTAAGCCTATTTCAAAAAATCACTTTTGGGCTTTGGCACATTGAGCCAAGCCTGCCTAAGCTGAGCCTAAGACAAAATTGAGCTTGGCACCTCAGGCACGAGCCCCAGTGATGCTTGAGCTTATCTTCATGTGATGAGCCTAAGTTGAGTTGGGAAATTTTCGGCTCAGCTCGGCTCATTGACCTGATTGCGAATGAGCATCTTAGAATTGTTAAATCATATTGTATTGTCAATTTCATGCCAAATGTCTAGATGGTGTATAGGTTATGAGTGTTTAATGTAATGTATTGAGAGTTTATGAGTGTTAAGTCTAAAGACCCCATCTCCAAGACAAGGAAGATGTCTAAGAGCTCCAAACCATATACAAATCATGAGAAGGACACTAGAAACCGCCAATGATCACCATCACATCGATTCCAAGCACAAAAAGGTAAATGAGGCTTATGAGACCAAGTGGTTGGTGTGTATTCTCGCAAGACTCCCTAAAGATCAAGATCTTATCCTATGAAGGCCTAAAGACCAATATATGATCCTAAGTGTAATTGTTCAAAATCCCCAAGTAAAAAATGAATATATGAACTTAAAACAGCCATAACTTTTGATTCTGATGTCCATTTGAGACCCACAAGTACTCAAAACAATTAGAATGAAAAAAATCTTGTGAACTGTAAAAATTGGGCTTGCTACTCAATCCTGATTAATCGGGCTTGGGTAACCTGATCAATCAGAAATCTCCTGATCAATCGGGTGACCCAGTTAGCCCATAACGATCATTTTTTGGACCGTTGGGAGCTGCCATTGTGATTCCCCTCTTGTATAGAACTTGGATTTTGGGGATTTTAGAGGATGAACATCTCCTACACTAATTGAGACATCCTTGAGCATTCCATTAGGAAATTTATATGAAAAACCTCTTTACATGATGTGTTCTTGAGTTAGATAGGAAAATCATCAAAGATGAGAGAAACAAATCTTGGGAGCTAAATCTTAGAAAATTTGTCATCAAAGACTTGAAGGAGAAGCCCTTGAAGCTATCAAAAACCTTGTGAGAGCTTGAACCCAACTTTAAAAAATAAATCAAGAAAGCTCTTTTCAACTATTGTGGAGACTTTGTCACATTTTCCTATTAAGAGGCTGAGCACCAAAACCAAACAAGATTTCATTCATCACTTGTGGATGTTTGCTAGGACCACCGAACGTGAAAGATTTTGTCGTAGGCACCGGAAGCAAAGTTGAGAGTATGCCGAAAACACTAGACTCGTGAGCACTTATCATAAACACCAAGTGCAGAGTCACCTCTATTGAAGACATTAGAGCTAAGGTTTTGTTGATGTCCTTTATTATAGTTATGATTAATAATTAATAAAATCAACACGTCCTCGGAGTGGACATTGGAGAGTTGACATCAGCCAATGTGCCGAACCATTATAAAAACTTGTGTCTTTATGTTGCATGCTTTTGTGTTTATTCCTTAATTTTCATATCATATTTAGGCACAAGAATATAGGCCTTAGTTGAATTTGCAAATTGAGAATTTGCAAGTTGAACTAATTAAGCACACTTGCATATTTGGTTTACAATTCATAGCTAATTGATCACTTTAGAATTTCTCTCATTGCACTAAACTTAAGTAATCACATTATGGGTAATTAGAATTCATTTTAATTATCTTAAATAGGGAACAATTAAATTAGAAAGAACCAAAAAATTGTAGAATCCTATTTACCCCCCCTTTAGGATTATACCGGATTGGAATTTTAATTAGTATTAGAGCCAAGTTGCTCTTATTGGGCTTAACAACTCGCGTCAAAGATCAATATATTAGATGAACTCTTAGATGACCTACTTGGAAGAATCATACTCTACCATGAAACCCCCATTCTTTGATGGGACTAACTATCTGTATTGGAAAATATGTATGAGTACTTTTCTCTAAGCCATAGACTTATCAGTGTGGTTGTCAGTCCAACAAGGTTAGAAAAGACCATTCTGGAAGAAGAATGGGAAGACACCCAAAGGAAGGGGCACACCGCTAATTATAAGACATTGAATGCCATATTTTGAGTTGTGAGTCATAGTGAGTTTATACATATTTGCACTCTCACTATGGCTAAAGAAGCATGAGACATTTTACAAGTGATCCATGAGAGAACTAGTGCAGTGAAGAAGTCGAAATTTCAAATGCTCACCACTAAGTTCAAGACCTTGTAAACTCCAAGTCAAGTCTTGGAGATCCTGTAAAATTGGATGCAATTATTAGAAAAATACTTAGATCCTTTCACGAAAGATTTAGACCCTAGGTGACTACTATAGAGGAAAGTAAGGACATAGACATTCTAGCTGTAGATGAACTAGTAAAGTTCCTTCAAACCTTTGTGTTAACACTAAAATAAAATGTCAAAATGAATACATTGCTTTTAGGGTTTAGGACTTGTTTAGCTTAGATGAGGACTCCAATGAGGTGCTTGGCTATAAATGTGGTGGTTTTGGTCACTTTGCTAGAGAATGTCCAAACCACTTAATGAAATACAAAAATAAAGTAATGATAGCCACTAGGGATGACTCAAATGGGTCTAAATTCCAAAATAGTAAAGAAGAATCTTCACGTGAAATCAAAGGCTTCATGGTTTGTGGATCTCCCAAGGATTCTTTTGAAAGTAAGAGTGAATCTGAAAGTGAAAAGAATGAGGAGGATATCCAACAGGCCTTCAATGAACTCTTTGTTGAACGTAGGGAGTTGACCAAGACGAACAAAGAGTTAAAAAGGGAAAATACGTTACTCTATAAGACCAAAGAGGAGTTAAATGAAAATGTCAATCAATTACAAAAGAAACCGAGTCAAAAACAATTTTCAACTTAGAGAAAGAAAATAGAAAAGTTGAAAAGAAAAATATAGTTGAGGAAAATACCAAATTGACCAACAAGACTTTAGAACTTGAACAAAATGTCAAAAATTTAAAAGAAAACAAAAAGAGCCTTAACCTAACATGCTCCAAGTTCTTAAAGAGATCGAATGATCTACTTGTTTAAGTAAATGAGCTAAAAGAGCAAACAAAGAGTTTATTAGCCTCCTTTCCCAAGGAATCAAAAGTACTTGAAAAAACACCAACGATGGGAAAAGAGGGTGATAGAAGGGAACTAGGATTTAGCTCCAAAAATGCCCAACCTTCTACCTTTATCCAAAGGTCAAAGAATGCCTTTGCCAAAGGCAAAAGAAATGCCAAATTCCTTCAAGCTCCACCACAAAAGAGGACATATGGTGGAAAACAAACTTCTTATTTCAAGGGAAAAGCTCTTATCCATCAGGAAATAAGAAAGGAAATACCTAGCCAATCACAAGCCTATGCCTCAACCTCTACGGTCTTGTTTCTAAAAGACCACTAATGCCACTATTGTGGGTTAATTGGTCATGTAAAGGTTGAGTGCAAAAAAAGGCAAATGGACTTAAGTGCCCAAAGACTTCAAGAGTCTAGAAGGAAAATCTACTTCAAAACGGCTCAAAATGGTAAGAGACTAAAAAAGAAAAATTAATTTCAAAATGAGTTAAAACGAAATGGTCCAACCCAAGTAAACAATGACTAAACAAATTTGGGTTAAAGATTTAGGTTAAGAGGGATGAGCTCTCATCCTATATAGGAGTGAGAGCATGTCAAGATGGTATCTTGACTCCATCCATATGACCCGTAAAGGTCATAAAGGCTTTAGATGATCTGGATTGGATCAAAGCCCTATAAGAGGATTAGTACAATCATAAAAGAATTGATCTTTGAAAAGATCAAAAGGCAATCTCATGTAGAACCATAATAGGCAAATCATAATCCACATTCTTAGAATTCATTGCTTAAAGCATATGGTTTATGATAATCATGTATGTGACTTTTTCATTATTTTTTATGCTTACTTTTATTTGGATTATGATGGGATTGCTCTTGTATTGGCACATTTATATACATGTATATATTTCCCACTCACTAAAGCACACTATGAGCATATTTACACAATTTGACACATCTATTAACTGCTCTTAGTGATCTTTAACATACTTACATATCATTTAGATCACTAGTGACATATTAGACTTGCTTGGCACGTTTTTATGTGTCACTCATGCTCTGTTGACCTGTCATACATATGCATACTCATTGACACATATCACTGGTTAGTATGTATGGACACTTGCACTTAATAGGCATATCTCTTATGGTTATAGTTTTTGAATCTCTCGTTCACTTATGGATTCCACCACACTTTGGACTTTTCTTACTCTGGTCCATCTCTTCTCCCATTGCCAATTCATGACAAAAAGGAGGAGAAAATTGAGGTGGGGATAGGAATATGGTAATACACTATAAGTATGGGATATCATTTAGGAGGAGTGATATTATTTAGGGGGAGTACATGGTTAAAAATTACACATTAAGCATGTACTAGCATCACATTCATTGTATCTTTGAACTATACTTTGTAACTTATTGGCATATGAGAAAGGTATGTGTTTAGTGTGATGCAGGTCGGCAGGTCTAACAAACCCAAGGACTAAGGGGGTTCAAAGATATATTTTATTTTGAATCTCATGTATTGAATCCTATAGTCATGTAATTGAAAAATGATATAAACTTTATTTTTGGGTTTCATCATTGAATTGACAAAGGGGAAAATTGTTAAGTTATATTATATTTTCAATTTCATGCTAAATGTTTAGATGGTGTATAGGCTATGAGTGTTTAATGTAAATTTATTGAGAGCCTATGAGTATCAAGTTTGAAGACCCCATTTCCAAGACAATGAAGATGTCTAAGAGCTCCAAGCTATATACAAATCATGAGAAAGACACCAGAGACCACCAACAATTGCAATCTCATCGATTCTCAGCACAAAAATGTAAATGAGGCCTATGAGACCAAGTGATTGGTGTGTGTGCTCACAAGACTCTCAAAAGACCAATGCTTGATCATAGGAAGGTCTAAAGACAAATAAATGATCCTAGGTGTAATTGCTCAAAATTTCTTAGTGAAAAATGAACCGAGAAGTAAAAATGGACATATGAACTTAAAACAACCATAACTTTTGATTCCGATGTCCCTTTGAGATTCACAAATACTTAAAACAATTAGAATAAAAAAAAATCTTGCGAACTATCAAAATTGGCTATCTGGTCAAGCCGTATTGATTAGATGTATCTCAATCGATCGGGCTTGGGTAGCCCAATCGATCGGACATCCCCCAATCGATCAGGGTGACCGAGTCAGTCAGTACATAACGGTCATTTTTTTCACCATTGGGGGTTGCCATTGTGATTCCTATATTCTATAAAAATCGGTTTTAGGGGATTTTAGAGAGTGAACATCTCTTACAGTTATTGAAGACATCCTTGTGCATCCCATTGAGAAATTTATCTGAAAACCCTCTTTACATGAGGTGTTCTTGAGCTAGATAGGAAAATCATTAAAGAGGGAAGAAAACAAATTTTAGGGAGCTAAATCTTGGCAAATTTATCATCAAAGACTTGGATGAAAAGCCCTTGAAGCTATCAAAGAGCTTGTGAGAGTTTGAGCCCAACTTGGAAATACAAATCAAGAAAGCTCTTTTCAACCGGTGTGAAGACTTTGTCACATTTTCCTATTGAGGGGCTAAGCACCAAATCCAAACAACATTTCATTCATCACTTGTGTACATCTACTGGGGCCACCAAATATGGAAGATTTTTCCAGAGGCACCGGAAGCAAAGTTGGGAGTATGCCGGAGACACCGAACCCGTGAGTATTTACCGGAGACACTAGATCCGTGAACACTTACTAAAGACACCAAGTATAGAGTCACCGCTATAAGAGACACTAGAGGTAAGGTTTTGTTGATGTCCTTTGTAATAGTTAGGATTAACTATTAATTAAATCAACACACCCTCAAAAATGGGCATTGGAGAGTGGATGTAGGCTGGTGTGCCAAATCACTATAAACACTTATGTCTTTATGTTGCATGTTTTGTGTTTATTGCTTAATTTTCATGTCATGTTTGGGCACAAGAATATAGGACTTAGTTGAATTTGCAAATTGGACTAATTAAGCACACTTGCATATTTGGTTTGTAATTCATAGCTAATTGTTCACTTTACAATTTCTCTTATTGCACTAAACTTAAATGATTACATTATGAGTAATTAGAATTAATTCGAATAAACTTAATTGGGAAACAATTAAATTAAAAAGAACCAAAAATTTGTAGAATCCTATTCACCCCCTTCTATGATTATACTGGATTGGAATTTCAAGTGACCATTCGTGGGCATGTTATATGTGGTGAATGACCTATTTGGTGTTCATTTGTGACATGCTTTATTGTGCCCGATTAACCAAATTATTTTCAATCTTGCAAAACCAGTTTCAATAACTTTACTACACTAGGTGGACCACAATAGAATTATGTAACAAAAAGGATGAACAAGACACTTTTTGAGAAGACAAGGTGTATGATGTTGCAAGCAGATTTATGGGCTAAAGTAATTGACATGGCATGCTTTATTGTTAACAAATTACTATCAAATGCAATTGAATTTAAAATCCTAAAAGATGTTTGGTTAGATAAAACAATTGATTATTCCATTTTTAAAATATTTGATTGTCCATCCTATGTTCATGTGTAGGAGTAGTAGCGGTTTAAATTGGATCCAAAGTCAAACAAATGTATATTCCTTGGTTATGGAAAAGGAGTAAAAGACTACAAAATTTTGGATCTAGTTATATATAGGAAAGTAATCGGCAAGGATATTGTGATCAATGAGGAGTCTTTGTTGAAAGGAAATAAGGATAAAGGAAATCAGCTAGTTGATTCTCATGCTAGTGAAAATTCAATCCAGATGTAGCTAAAGGATACAACATGGCCTAAAAGGGAAGAGAATATGGTAGAATATTCTCAAGGGGATTCTTTTAGTAGGATGGTATAACAACAAGGTCTTGCTACAAACAGGGACAAAAGAACTCATAAGGCGCCAGTCGTTTTAAAGATATCGTAGCAATTTAATTAGTTGTTGGTAGTAGTGATCCATATTGTTTTTAGGATGTTATTAGTTGTAGGGATAATAAAAATTAGATGACTACAATGATGGAAGAAATGTAGTCACTACATAGAAACAACTCTTGGGAATTGATTGAAAGACCAAAAGGTAGAAAGGTGATTAGCTATAAATGAGTGTACAAGAAAAAGGAAGCAATATCAGATAAAAAATGGTGAGAAGTTCAAAGCTCGGTTACTGGCAAAAGGCTATTGACAAAAAAAAAAAGGAGTTGATTACAATGAAATATTCTCTTCAATAATAAAACATACCTCAATCAGGGTAATGTTAGCCATGATTACTTTACTAGATTTAGAGTTAAAACAACTGAATGTGAAGACGACATTCCTTCATGGTGAATTAAAGGAGAAAATTTATATGGAACAACTAGAGGGGTTTAAAGAACAAGGAAAAAAGAAGTTTCTTTATAAGCTGAATAGATTACTATATGAGCTCAAGCAATCTTCAAGATAATGGTATAAGTGTTTTGATCCATCATGGTGTGGATTGACTACATGAGGAGTGAATATAACAATTGTGTTTACTATAAAGTTCTTGAGGATGGTTCCTTTATTTTACTGATGTTGTACGCTGATAACATGCTGATTGCTGCAAAAAATAAACATGAGGTTGATTTATTGAAGTCCAAGTTGAGTAATGGATTTAACATGAATGATCTAGGTGTTGCTAGAAAGATCCTTGGTATAAAAATTTCGAGGGATAGGAAGGCCAAAAAGTTTTAGATATCTCAAAAGCAATATGTGGAAGAGGTGTTAGAGATGTTTAGTATACAAAATTCTAAACTAGTAAGTACTCTTCTATCTAATCACTTCAAATTATTTGTTAGCTTATGTCCTACTATAGATGAGGAAATGAAGGATATGTCTTAAGTGTCATATGCTAGTGCTGTAGGAAATCTTATGTATGCAATAGGTTGGATCTTTCACATGAAGTTGGTTTAATGAGTAAGTACATGGATGATCTAGGTAGAAAGCATTAGAATGTTGTAAAGTGGATTATGAGGTACTTAAAAGGTATGGTAGATTTTGACATTTTATTTGAACAACATAAAGAAATAAGACAGGTTGTGTGCTATATTGATACTGATTATGTGGGCGACTTGGACAAAAGGAGGTCTACAATATGGTATCTATTCATTCTTGCAGGTGGGCCCTATTAGTTAGAAAGTGATGCTATAGCCAATAGTTGTCTTATCCACAACTGAGGCAAAATATATGACAGCCATTGAGGGTGCCAAAGAGGCTTGTGGGTAACAGGTTTAGTCATAAAATTTGAGTTAAAACAAAAAAATGTTGGTGTTGTTTTGTGACAATATGAGTGTCATTCACTTGATGAAAAATTAAGTTTATCATTCCAAAATCAAGTACATCGAAGTGAGATATCATTAAATACGAGATTTAATTACAGATGGAAAGATAAATTTGATGAAGTTTCACACCAAAAGCAATGCAACTGACATGATGACAAAACCGGTTACTACAGAGAAGTTCAAACATTTTTTGACTTGACCAATCTAGTTTGTTGTTAAAGATTGGTGGAGCCACCCTTACCAATTGGGGTGTAGCACCTCAAACAAAGGAAATGTGGAGCTACATCATATATTGGCGTGGTACTTAGGAGTTGTGTTGCACTATGATATAGGATAAAGACAACTACAAGTGATCTTCTAAGGGACTGAAAAATAAAGCTAAAGTGGAGATTTATCGGTTTTGTCTTTTATTTTTAAAACTACAAGACCTAACAGCTATGACTTATTTTAATCTTAAAAGACTCCCTTTTACAACAAGAGTAATGCTTGATGGCAATGCATGAGGGAAACTCTAATTTCAATTAGGAAAAAAAAAGGGGGTAACCACTAAAGGGGTTTTTTCTTAGGGTTTCTCATGGTTTTGAGAGGGTGAGAGGGAAAAAGAGTGTACAAATGCTTTGGTGGGGCTTTTGGGTTTGGAAATATACATAGTCGTGTATGGTCTTCACATTTCATAATTACATAATGAAGAATATATATATATATGTGTGTGTG
>JAOXJP010235233.1:0-10042 GCA_025762735.1 Platanus orientalis | reverse complement strand
CTCTAAGTTAGTTTTTGAGAGAGCTAAGAGACATACTATTTTGAGAGCCTTCTTTACTAGGCAAACCTCCATTACCTACAGATTTCTGAGCTTTAGTAGCTAGCATTCTACACTTCTCTTTCTTAGTTCTTTTCGCCTATTGAGCTACATTCATATTATTGATGAGAGGTTGTGGTGAGCACTTTCCTAAGAGGAACTCACATTTGGCTGAGCTCTATGAGCACTAGAGCTAAGCATTTGGAGCTTGTGGGTAGCTAAGATACCTAAGCTCAACAAGGAGCATCCCACTTATTGAGCAACTAGCAACATCAACCATATGGTGGTAATATTTACTTGACTTTGCATTCATTTTCATTCATATTCATTTATACTATTGTTTGACTTTCGCCAGAGACACCGAAAGCTTGATAACTTTCGCCGGAGACACCAGAGGTAGAGCACACTCACCGAAGACACTAAGTGTAGTTGCTTAGCTTGCTTGTGAGCAAGTAGTAGGATTTGTATATTGGCCTAAGTTGTAATAGTACCTAAATAAAATATACCTAAGCTCAGTAGTGAGCTTTAGAAGAGTGGACGTAAGCTCGAGTGTCGAACCACTATAATCTTATGTTATGGTTTGTGATTGTGTGGTTGCTTGTCTCTCCATTGCTATACTCAACACTTCTCTTATCTAGCATATGTTTGATATTATTCTTGAGTAGTTACATTGAAATACACACTCACTTATGCAAACAAATTAAAAAAGAATTAATAGCAACATAAGATAAATTAAAAAATGGGCAATTTAATTTATAAATCCTATTCACCCCCTCTAGGATTACTTTTGTAACATTTTAGTGAGGATAAAAAATAAAACTCTATTGGATTTAATGGGATAATATCAAAAAGAGCAATAAGGGTGGGGGATTGGGATTTGTATGTTTTTAACAAGGCCCTCTTAGCCAAATAGACCTAGAGAATTATCCAGAACCCTAGTGCCTTATGGATTCACCTTTTAAAATCCATTTACCTTCCCAATGTTGATTCTGTTGAATCTCTTACAAGGAATAATAGCTCCTCGACTTGGAAGAGTATTTAAGTTAAAAAAACTCTTATGTCCAAGGGTATTAGATGGAATATTGAATCTGGATAGAATGTTAACATTTAGAAGGATCCTTGGATCCCCTCGAGCCACAATTTTAGAATCTCTCCCTTATCCAACATCTCCCAAGTCCAAATGGTTTATGAGTTAATTGATAATGACACCAGAATATAGAATGTTGATCCTATTAGAAATTATGTCTTTAAGGAGATATTAAAACTTTCTTAGAATCCTCTTCAAATCTAGAAATTATCATAATGAATTAATCTGGCATCATGATAAAAGATGTAAATTTTCTATTAAGTTGGCATTCCATTTTGAAATTACTCCCCCTCCTTTTAGGGGAGCCTTCCCCTTAGTCCTCAACCTAGATGGAGTAAATTGTGGGGCCTCCCCATCCCAAAAAAGATTAAACACTTCTTATGTAGAGGTTGTAAGGAGTCCTTACCCACCAAGATTAATCTATTGAAAAGGGAAAAAAAAGGGCAACCCATTTTTGGAGAGGCTGTTTCTGTGTGTTGAAAAGGAAAATTGATGTTAATTTCATCTGCCCCCAATGTTATTTGTATAAGGAAACCACTGTCCATATTTAGAGTCTTGTGGTATTTCTACTATAATTTGGTTTGCTTCTCATTTATCTATAAGGACTAACGATGATGTGAATGTTTCTTTTGTTAATTAGTTTATGTCTTGGTTCAATTTACAGGTGCCAGATAATTCTAATAAGATCAAAATCATTTCATATATTGGTATTCTATGTTGGATGATTTGGAAAAACTGTAATGGCCTAGCCTTTGATTAGAATGGTGCCTCTTGTTCTAAAATCTTATCTGACTCTTAAAGGTATCCCGAGGAGTTTGAAGATTAAATTGATCATATTAGAAGAGGTTCCTTGAAAGCAACCTCTTTTCTTTGGATTCCTCTTAACCCAGAAGAGATAAAAGTGAACTTTGATGGTGCCTTCCTAGAGTCGTTTTCTAAAGAGGATTTTGGTATTATAGTGAGAAATGACAGTAGATGTTTTTTTTTATGCCTAGTAGAGCTAGGCAATGCTACTTCTGTTGAGCTTGCTGAATGTCTAGAAGCTTGTTTAGGATTGTTAAAAGTCCTCAAGTTAGGGTATAATCAATTTTTTCTTCAAGGGGCCAGGACATCCTTAATATCATCTCTTATTTGAAGGCAATATTGTTTCTTGTCCCTTATTTATCAAGAAAATTGTCCAGGATTGTAAGTTGTTAGCGTTGAACTTTCTAAAGGTTTCTTTTGCTTGGGTCAGGAGATCTAAAATCCACTCATGGGAGCTACCGAGCTCAAAAAATTGCAAACTCAGTGTCTGGTTTTGAAATTGCGGACATTCCGGTCGCAATAGACAAGTCAGAACCAAATTACTTGTCTAGAGAGATTGAATCATATTGGTCCATGGGCCCTCATCTTCGTTGAAGGAATCTTTGGGTTCTATAATTGGTTCTTCTTTGAGTCCTCCTTAATTTATAATATATTCCTTATCACAAAAAGGTATGCCCTAGTCCGCCATTGCATTTGAATTAGGGACACTCACTTTTATAGTCTACCATGATTTCAAATGATGCGATGGGGTAGTACAACCCATTGGGAGGGTGGTCAACTTGTTGAGTTTGTACAGCATATAAGGGTTTGTACCATAGGCCTAGGTTTAGGGTTTGACTCATTCCCAATATAACTAGAGATAGAAATTGTTGTTAGATCAACATGTGGCATGATGCTTTACAAATGGTGTCTTTATGAATATATGGATTAAATAATGGTATTATTGTAAATACACAATAGAGAATGACACAGTTAGCATATTGTTTATGGAACATAGACTATGATGCTAAAAAAAGCTAAACTTATTCCTTAGTGTTATGAAACACAAATTTGCAAAAACGTGTTTATTGGCTAACAATGAGTGAGAAAATGCGTTTACAACAAGATAAAAGAATAGCTAGAAGAGAGATTAGGTAGGCATGTGATCTTAAAGCTGAAAACACTCAAGAACACCCCCTTGAGTAGTTCCCTCCAAAAATAATCAGCTAAAGAAAATCCAAGTTCAAGCTTCATTCTTCCTTCAATGATAATGATCATGTCGCTGGTCCATTCTAAATACATAGGGAATATCACCCCTTTCCAAACCAAGCATCAAAAAGTAAAAGAAAAAGAAAAGGAAAAATAGTTTCTTATGATAGCTAACTCCTATCTAACCTAATATTAATAACTAAATTATTTTCCAAGATAGCTAATACCCTTTCTTTCAAAGGATCATTTATAACTTAATTGTTCCCATAGATGTCCCATAAATAAAAAAACAATGTACAAGATATGCATTAATGATTTCCCGCCAAACTTTACCAAGCACTTGGAAAGCCTTTTATAGGCCAACCTAAGTCAAAAATGGATTCAATTGGTCAGCCACAAACCCGATAAAACCACACCCAAATCATCAATGGGCTAGACATCCACCTCACACCCAATGCTTGGACTGCTTCTTGCAATCCAATTGTTTTTGGCATATATCAAAGTACTACTTGTGTATTTATCAAACTGCCCTTTACCAAGCATTGTGTAGTGTATTAGATTTGTGCTAGTATGATATCTCTCCAATAAAATTGAGGATAATTCACTTGTGTTAAAACCCATCTTCACCTACTACGACCAACCACCGACTCACTTCCTATTAAAAAAAAAATCTCTTTGGCAATACTCTTATTTTAGTAGGGGGTCAGAGTTGTTAGGATTCTATTTGGTTTGAATCTCTACACACTAACGCTTTAACTAAGACCCAACCCATTGACACCACTAGGAAAATATACATTATAATACAAGATGTAGGGTTTACATGAGCATAAATTGTGCACATGTGGCCAAGCTGGAGGAATCTAGATCCTTTGTCATACAATACATAGAAAATGCCCCTATGGGCTTGATCACGAGTTGAGAGAATGGTATTTTGGTTGATACATAACTAAAGAAAGTATGATTGTTTTAGTAATTGCACCCACCAAGGGTCATTAACCAATTTATCGCTTGATGTTGTATTTAGCCTCATGATTGAGCCTATAGGAATAGCCTTAATGTTTTGTGTCGCAAGGAATCTAAACTAACACTAGAGGTTCGCTTCTCAAATAAATAAGTATGATTGGCCATATCTTCCCTCCAACTACCAAAAAAGAAGGGTGGTGATGCTAAACCAATAGAAAAAAGTTCTGGACTTTCTCCTTAAATAATATTAAAGGGCCTAATGTTTTAAAAGGAATAATAGAACTTGCTAGAAATCATCCAAAAATAAGGTTATATATGTAAGGCTTTAAAAATGACGGCTAATTAGGTTTTAAATGAGTGATTGATGTGGAAATAAAAAGGTAGGTTGTTGGATTTTAGGGTTTCAACATGTTTTGTAGTTTTAAAAGATTTTTTATGAGAAAACGAAAAATTCAAAAAATTTAAAGATGTGAAATTATTAAAGGATTGTGCACTAGTAAAATATGGAAACAGATCATAGAAAGATGGAGGAAGAATGAGGATAATAGTATTTTATGAAAAGTGCATATGAACAATAATCTTGAAGAAAAAAAATCAAGAAAGAAGAAGATACCATTAGAGTCACACTAGCAGCTTTCTAGGAGTCCCACCTAGGGTTTGTAAGAGTCACAGTTTTGGAGGAGTCATGAATGAGGATCTTATGTTTGCTCGAAGGCAAGAAGAAGTTTCATCAAATGTTGCTTTCCTCGATGAGACCACCTAGATTGGATTATAGAGCAATGACTACTGCCAGTTATCGACTTCGAGCAGGGGAAGCTAATTACTAGATGATTTGGGAACTAGTTGAGCATTTGAAACATGAGAATAAAGGATTTTGAATAGGTTCATCTATCGGCTATTAGATTGCTATAAACTTGATTTTTTTTGTTCATTCAATTACATTTGGGAAAAAAACATGTATTGATTATAAAAACAGAAAGCAAATTCCCTAATCCCAAATTTGTGTGTTTCCCCATGTTACCACACCAAAGGCTAATACATAGGGTGTATAGGGTTAAAGCATTAAAAAATGTTCAAATAAAAAGAAGGAACCCTAAAAAAGGCACCAAATTCCAAAAAAAAAAAAAAAAAAAGAAAAGAAAAAAACACACCATATGGCAATTTTGTGGTGCGGTAAGATGGAGAACATACAAATTTGGAAACAAAAAATTTGCTTCCTTTTAAAAAGGGATATATAAAACACATACATCTAATTCCTAATGGGCTTTTACTTCAACTTTTGAATTTAATAACTGACCATAAGATAACTATAATATTTTTTGGGCACAAGTTCTAAAATAAATCAGATTTGAATAAAAACTAGAATAATAATGTACCGATTGACTTTATCATAGCTACCAAATATAAAATATGAAATACCCAAATTACCATTTTCTCCACAAAGAGAAATAAATCAAACAAAACAAAATAAAAGACTACAATCTTAAATTAGCCCAACTTCAAGGGCTAATTGAGCCTCTTCGTAAACCCCAAGTGGTCCCCATAGTCAATCAAGTTGTCATGTAAGCCCCACAACATGGTCAACTAAGTAAAAGTTGAAATTTTCGTCTCTTTTAGTCTGTGAACTTAAGTCTTGATCCCTTTTAAGTGATCATCTAGAAAAAAAAGGATTCATTTTATTTTATTCTTTACTTATGGAGAAGATTGAGTGAAAAGTACTCCAAAAAAAACCTTTACCTTTAGAAAAAAACAAATAAAAATATTCAAGAAGGAAAAATCTTGAATCTTATGTCACAAAACGCATAGAATGATATAAGGTACTAATTGCGAGATATAACTTGTGTAAAATGGATCAAAACCCAATATTTGATGGGTCTAAAATTTAAGGAACGTAGGTCAAATATTAGCATGATTGTGTATTCACAAGTATTTACTTTCACTGTATTTAATGGGTAGTTAGAAAAGAAGCACTACAACTACAAAAATAAATTACACATCCTATTGCTAATTAAATTGTTGACTTGTTTTTATCTAGGCATACTTTGAGGTGGGACCTATACAAAAAAAGAAAGGTGCGACCCAATCAATAATGCATCTAAATCAATTGAACGTGAAAAACATGACAAATAATAATTATTAATAACCATTATCATGGTCTTGTGACAATGGACTCAATATCTACAAATAAATTGACAAAAAGATAGGATTTCAATGGTATATTAATTCAAACAATAGTTAGTAGAACTCCGTTGTTTTAGAAAAAAAAAGGGGTATTTTGAACCTTTAATGTTTTAAAGCTTATATAAACTTTGTATATGCAAAGGAACATGTATTTTTTCAAAAATACATGTATACACAAAGGATCAATTTTTTTTTTTTTTTCTCTTTTGAGCCATAATGGGAGTAAACCCAACTCTGAAGCGGAGGCAAGTCTCATCCAAAGCATAGAGCCCATAGATGTGGATGAGCCCAACATTGATATCGATAAAGAACTGGTGGATATCAATCCGGGTAAATGGGAAAATAATATTGTATTCAAACTTCTTTTCGAAAGATATTTCAATATCTTTATATTTATAAAGGTTCTAGTTAAATCTTGGAAGCTTAAATACGAAGTTGAAGTTTGTAAGCTTGGCAGCAATCTTTATGTTGCGAAATTATGTAATACAATGGATTTTGACAATCCTCTTTGAAGGGCCTTGGAATTTTGAGGACAATCTGGTCCCTATGGTTGAATGGGACCCGGAAACACCTATATCGAAAATTGATTTCTCATTTGTGGACTTTTGGGTTTAGCTCTTTAATATTCATGTGGCCCTACATAAGGAATCCATGGTCAGATTACTGGTGTTGTGGATTGCTACATTTGTGTCATGCAACCCAAAAGAGCATGCAACTGATGATGGTCCTTATCTTAGGGTTCGCATAAAAGTTTCAATAGGCAAACACATTAAACATCATTTAAATCTGAAACGAACATGAAAAACAATATAGAGGTCAAGATACAGTATGAGAAATTACCAATCTTTTGTTTTTACTGTGGGGTAATCGGGCGTGAAGCTAAAGAATGTGAAATAAAGTTTAAAAAAAAGGAGGGGCACAATAGTAGAGGATCTCTAGAAGCCGAATCAATATGAAAATCATCTACAAGGAACATCCCATAAGAGAATTTATAATCTAAAATCGGCCATTCCACTAGGATCTCTCAGCTTACTAGAAAGACAATCTTCTCTCAAGCGCTGAAGTTCTGATGACCAAAGCTTTTAAGGATTCTTCATGAGGAAAAGATTTGTTAGATGACCTTGAAAGTGATGGGGCAATTAGGTTTATTGGCAAGAACTCACTACGATGCTCTAATAAGAGAATCATAGTAAATGAATAAGATGACTGGGTTAACTCGCTGAGTTGAAGTCAATTTTCCGAGTCTGGATCCAAAGACGAGTTGGAAAGTTATGATTACATAGTGGTTGGGGGTGACATGCACAACCTGCCACTCAGGGACATGATGGATCTCAATTGGCGTTGGTGGCAGTACTGTTAAAACCTTATTCAAGAAGATCCAACTAATTGGAAAAATCAATTCTTTTGGGACTTTTATTCCCCCAACAGCAAGGTTCTGTTGAATGTGGTGGATAAGGTTGTTGAAGGTACATCACAGGTTAAAGATGTAAGGGAGGATAAAGATAGCAAGGAGGGCATTAAGGGTAAGTCAAAAAAGAAAAAGCCTCTTATCTTGGCATTGTTAGCACCCAAATTTTAACTCGGGCTAATTAATTGAGTCAGATGGATTTATTACAGCAAGAGACAAAGTTAGATCCTATACCCCCTTAGCCCCAAATAATTAAACATTTTAAAGGAAACTCTGGTCGCAAATGCAATGTTAATATCCAAACTCCACCTAAGGATCAATTAGACTAAACCCTAATCTCTTCAGAAAACACCCTAGGACTACGAGGGTCTTTAGCTTCAAACTATCAACTCTATTTCATCTGGAATTTGCCAACTTCACAAGCCTTCCTACACTAAAGCCCCGGAAGGCAGGCAAATTATCATTTTACCCCTCTACCTCTAAAAAACCCAAATTCAGTATATGAGAATCATTTTCTTCAAGACTCCTCAGCCTTCATAAATCCTCCCATAGTAAAGCCCTCTTAAATTTGCCAACCTTCATAAGCCTTCTCACGTTGAAGCATCAAAAGGCTGGTAAATTACCATTCTACCCTTACACCCTCTTGAGCCCTATTAGACTCATATTCTTCAGAATCCTTTACAGTAAATCGCTCTTGAATTTTTCAGCCTTCATAAGTCTTCTCACGTTGAAGCATCAAAAGGATGACAAATTACCATTCTACCCTTATACCCTCAGAAATCCCAATTGAGCCCTCTTGAACTCATTTTCTCCAGAATCCTTTACAGTAAAGTCTTCTTGAATTTTCAACCTTCATAAGCATTGTCACATTGAAGCATCAAAAGGTTGGCAAATTACCATTTTACCCTTACACCCTTAGAAATCCCAATTGAGCCCTATTGAACTCATTTTATCTAGAATCCTTCACAATACAACCATCTTGAATTTTCAAACCTTCATAAGCCTTCTCGCATTGAAGCATCAAAAGGCTAACAAATTACCATTTTACCCTTACAACCTCAAAAATCCAATTGAGGCCTACTTGAACTCATTTTCTCCAGAACTCCTCAAAAGTCCTTCCACAATGAAACCATCTTAAAATTTTCAACTTTTATGATCCTTCCCACATTGAAATCCCAAAAGGCTGGTAAATTACCATTTTACCCATGCACCGCTAAAAATATCAACTTCAGGCTATTTGACCCATTTTCTCCAAGATTCTTTAGCATTCATAAGGCTTCCCACATTAAAGCATAAAAGGTTAAAAAAATATTATTTTACCCTCATACCCCTAAAATACACTATTTCTCTAAAAAATTGGACCCTTGGTAAATCCTTAAAGGCCCGTCACAAATCAAAAACTCAGCTAATTAGTGGCCCCATGCAGACAAGTCCAAGATCTCCCCAAGAAAAACCACAAGGGCCCCAATGCCCCCCAACCATCACATTCTCCTCCAAATTACAGCCAAATCACTTCAATCAACCATGAACACTCGATGAACCTCCGAGAACTCTTCGGGAATCTAAATCCCATAAGGTTAGGCCCATTTTCTAAGATTTTTTGAAATCTTCGATAAACACCCTAATAGACAAGTCCATCCACAGACTCAACATAGGTCAATGATCTAGTTCTTCACAAGTCTAGGGTGTATTTTTTTAGTCAAATGACCTTCCTTCAATAATCTCTTAGAAATTCAGTAGGAATCAGATTGTCTGTATGGTAGGCCCTGTGGACTGATAGCTCCAAAGTCTAGAAAACCATGATCTCCAATGTGTCCACTTCAATTCTTGGGAAAACCTGTCTCAAGTCCATGGAAAATTTGGTCCAACACAATTCAGTGTTTCAGACATAACTTTTGACTCGAGTATCAGATTTGCGAATAGTCAAATCTTGTGTCTCACAGACTCCAAAGGCTATCTTTTATATCAAGATTTTAAAAATTAATTTTACCATTTTACCCTTCCAGTATAGGTACAAGTCATCTCAAAGCTGTTCAAAGCTAGTTTTGACCTACCTACCCCCCTCTGAATCCAATTCCAACAGTTGCGTTGCGACCACAATATCTGGGAGATGCAAAAAACTCATAAGCCTTGAGACATTTGGAGCTATAAAACCTAAAAAGTAGACCTAGACAGTAAAAGGAAAAAATCCAAAAAAAGCAATCACTTCTCTTTTCAATAAATACCTTTTTTTTTGCTGAAAATGCCCTTGAAAACATTTTTAAATCCTACACCCCTCATTTGGAATCCACCTCCTTTCCTCCACCACCCACCACCTTATCCACCACCTCACCTCTCCCCTCTCACTCCCCCACCTACTCATAAGAACCACACAT
>JAOXJP010235232.1:0-10042 GCA_025762735.1 Platanus orientalis | reverse complement strand
CACTTGTATACTTGCAAGTAAAGCTACCATGGATTTTTGGTTCATTAAGTTGGATCATTAGTCTAGGTGTAACACATATAAACCCTACAATCTCATATGATAAGGTACTTCTTCATTCTACACCTTTTGCACACAACTCTCAAGTTTCCAATCATTCAAGTTCTCAAGCATCCAAGCCTTAAGAAGCAATGAAGTTCTTCAAGAGTTGCACGTCCACACCTCCACAGCAACGAGAAAGCTTCAGGAACATGTTAAGGTTAATGGTTGTCGCAAGGTATACAATGCCGTGTTCTTGTAAATTAGACTTTAAGTTATAGATATGCAAAAAGATCAGAAAATACATGCTGCAATATATTTTCCAGTAGCATATATTGAATGCAAAGTTTACTCTATCCTCCCATCCATTTCTTTTTCTTTTCCTTTTGCTCTTTATAATTGATTACAAGTGCAACGAGCGGTTTTAATTAGTGGTTAGCCATCTCCATTCAATGAGGTGATCATAATTAACAATCTCATACGTGAGATAAGAGTGATCGTCTCCCACATAAAATAATAAACTGGATGGATAACAGTTGGGTATTTCGAATACAATTTCACCCATAAAATTCGGTGATACATCTGAAGAAAATATAAAATACAAATACCTAATAATTATAAAAGATAACATGTTTGTCTTTATAAATAGCAAGAGTTTATACTTAATGTAATCTCAACAAAGTCAAAAAGTGTATATTGTAGTTTACAAAAATGCTATGGAGGAAGGGGTAGGATAAATATCCCTATAACATTAGATTATTTGCTTAAGAACAATTGGGTGTTTGGATTTTCCAAAATAGCAGGTATAATGTCAAGGAACAATAGTCGATTCATTATATGTTATCATCTTCACATTAGTACATGCATCCATATATATGTTTGTGTATATAAACTAAAGTAAAATTGGTATTTAGTACATATAAATACTGAACAATTTTATATTTCTTTAAAAACTTCTTCATTATTGCGCTTAACTCTAGCGTTAGAAGGCAAGTTGTTAAGCATCAGCTAATCACAAGAGGGATTGAAATAAAATTTGTCAGATGTGTGCCTTTGTTTGATAGAGAATTTTACATAGAATAGCATTGAATGTGGTACGCATGTGCTGTGATGGTGTCTTGAATTCAACTTGGTGTGTGATCCAAAGTGCAACCCAAAAAGTGATCCAAATGACGCAGAGCCACACTCACCTATCACCCCCCCTCAAGGTGTACACTAAACCCTTTACAGATTTCTAGAAAGGAACATCAAACCCCCCAAAAAATCATATTGGGAATAACAAAACTACCACTAGACTCTAAATAATTATAAATGTGCCACTAGGCCACATGACATGGGATACATTGGGCCATTTCAAAGGAAAATATATAAAATGGGTCACACAAGGCCAAACCTAATACATATCTACCCAAAAAGACATGGATCATGAGCCACGTGATCAATATTAGACAACATGGTCGTTACACTCTCCCCCACCCATTAAGTTGATGCCCTTGTCAACTTCTCTTCAAGGTAATCTTCAATTTGTTTAGGAAGGCTAATAAGGTACTAGCTTCTGCATCAAACAAACCCTTCCACTTCACTAAGTACCATCTGTATGTATAGGCTTGTCTGGAAAGACTTGAAAATTGCATTTATCTATGATGCGCTTAACTTTGTGGGAAGGAATAGTTGTAACATAAGTTGTTGGCTCAATAGGGATGCTTCTAGAGGGGTCTTCCTTGTTAGCATAATATTACTTCAGGTTGTTCGCATGGAAGGCCAAATGAAACTTCTTGAGCTAGGCTAGGATCTGGACTTTTTGGGAGACCTTTCCTAATCATGCAGTTATGGGGAAAGGTTCTTCATATTGTTGAATTAGACTCATATGGAATTGTTTAAGTGTTTTTACCTTATCGACCCCTAATTTCACGAGCACCAAGTTACCGACATTGAACCTATTATGATTCTGCTTCAGATCAACCCATTTCTTCATTCTCCTTGAGGTCTTCTTAAGATAAGCTTAGACAAATTCTGCATTTTGTTTCCAATCCAGGGTGAAACAATAAGTTCTCAGCCTTCTCTCTTGATAACTACTCGTAATCATGTGAGGCATGACTGGTTGTTGATTGGTCACAAGTTTAAATGAGTTCTACAACAAGTTAAAATAGAACTTGGCATCATTTAGCAAATTCACCCAAATTTTTTTATTGGCACTTACAAAGTGCTTTAAGTATTCTTCATGTAACCCATTAAAATGTTTAGTTTGGCCATTGGTTTAAGGATGCCCACTTGATAAGAAGTTTAACTATGCCCTAAGAAGCTTAAAGAGCTAAATCCAAAACTACCTAGTGAATCTTGGGTCTCGGTCAGTCTTAATGTTTTGAAGAACACCCCAATATTTAACAATGTTCACGAACAAGTAGGCCATCTCTTTTGTTGAAAAATGTTGGGAGTTGGGATGAAGTGATATATTTTGAGAAGTGATCAATCACTACTAGAATCGACTTGTACTCCCCCACCTTTAGTAGAGTTGAGATAAAATCCATGGACACACTCTCCCCAGGCCTTTAATAAATTAGCAAGGGATCGAGGAGTCTATGGGATTTATCCCTCTCAATTTTATCTCATTAACACATAAGTCTTGATGTACTCTATTGCACCATCTCTTATGTGCGGCTAGTAATACCGTCGCTCTAGCAGTGTGAAGGTGCAACACCAACCTTGGTGGCCCACCTAGAGAGTGTTATGACACTCTTGTATTAGTTTTCTGTCAAGTAGAGCACTCTTCGATTAGGAATGTATGACGGCTAGGTTGAACTCGACTAAGAACTCCTACCAGCATGCCTGCTTGGAATTCAGTTTCTTTTGAGTCATAAAATGAAACATAACAATATTATTAGTTTTCACAACAAATTTAGACCTAAGAAGATAGTGTCTCCATACACGCATGTAATGTGTGATGGCTAACAACTTTTTCTCGTGAGTTGTATACCGTCCCTCTGTCTTTAAGATCTAATGATTCTTAAAGGCCATAAGGTGGTCTTCTTACACCAATATGCCCCTAAGAGAAAAGTTATATGCATTAGTATACACTTTAAAAGTATTAGACAAGTCTGGAAATGCTAAGACAGGGTCACATGCCATGGCAAGTTTCAATCCTTCGAAAGCATGATGAAACTCTGTTGATCATTCCCATGTTATATCTTTCTTCAATGGATTGGTTAGTGGAGTGGCCTTCTTTGAATATCCCATAAGAAATCTTTGGTAGTAGTTAACAAAGCCGAGGAAGGACCGCATCTCACTAACTTTGGTCAGTGTTCTCAACTCTTAGATTACATTAACCTTGTCCATGTCCATCTTTACCTGTCCCTTACTGACAATGTGGTGTAGGAACTTGATGCTCTCTTGAGAAAATGAACATTTCTCCTTCTTCAAGTACTTGTGGTTCTTTTGCAATAGCATGAAGACTGTACAGATATGTGCCACATGGTCCTCCAACATTGAAATGTAAACTATGATGTCATCTAGATACACCACAATTAACTTGTTGAAGCAATCATGGAAGATATCATTCAAAGTGTATGGAAAGTTGTTGAAGAATTCATCAGCCTGAAGGGCTTGACCAAGAACTCAAATGCGCTAAATCTCGTGACATAGGTAGTCTTCTTCTTATCACCCTCCATGATGAAAATTTGATAGCACACCAATCTCAGGTCCAATTTATAAAGGTATTTAACTCCACCAATCTAATAGAACAAATGTTCAATCAAGGGAATGGGTAGGTGTTTCATATGGTTACCTTGTTAAGGGCTCTTTAGTCCACACAAAGTTAAAGGCTTCCATCATTCTTCTTTTGGAACAACATCGAGGCATCATATGATGCTTTCGAGGGTTACATAAACTTAGGTTTAAGAACCCTATCTAGTTTCTTTTAGAGTTCTTTCAACTCTGGGGAGGGGGGGGGGAGGCATTTCATAGGGGCCTTTAGCAGGTGGCTTGGCCTTAGTGATCAACTCTATCTGATGGTCAATGGTTCGCCAAGGGGGAAGGAATTTAGGGAGTTCTTCAGGCATTTTGCATTCGAAATATTTTTAACACCTTTGACACTGTCTCTAACATAGGGTCTTGGGAAAACTCTTTGGTTTTCACCTTCAAAGCTTCCAAATATGTGAGCTCCCCCCTTCCCAATCCCTTCTTGATCTTTAGTTTTGAAATCATCTTATCTGCATCTCTTTTGAAAATTCTAGAGATCATACACAGTCTCTCCAAACATGTAGAGTGACTCAAAATATGACATTAGCATGACTTTATTGTCTTGTAGGAACTCAATCTCCATGATCACTTGAAAATTGTTTGTAGGAATGGCCATCAGGTTGGTCTTCTATATCCACGTCCCCAAATCCACAAGGATGACGTCGCTGTGCCCAACACAGGTCAGACAGCTGATTTCATGGCCTTGATGTGGCTTGAGTCCTTTTCCAATTTTAACCCAATCACATTGCCTCTGACAAGGTAACAAAATGTGGTTGGCTCTTGTGTCGATCATGGCTTGGGTGGCATTTCCATTGATCTTCAATTCCACGAACATAAGTTCCCTATATGGGGCATTCTTATCAATTACTTGGCTTTTCATGGCGTAAAGCATTTAGAGGCCCCTCATCTTAGTCCTCGGACACCTCGTGTTGAGAGGGCTTCACTTGTAGGGCATTGACGGCCTGTTATTGTGGGCAATTAGCTACCATGTATGACCCTCCACATAGGATGCATTGAATGGTCTTAGGGCTCTTTATCGATGATGTGGAGCCCTTTTACAATGAGTCATTGCTTGAACGAAAATTTCCACCATTGTTTCCCTTCTTCTTATTTCTCTTGGCTTACTTGCCACCAACCTGGGCAACAACTTTCTTCTTGTTAGGGGCATTGGTGGAGTAGTCGTTCAAGTGCTTTGCCACGGCCTACATTGAGACTAGGTCCTACACACATTGATGTCTTACTTCTACTTAAGCATATGGCTTTCCCTTAAGGAAATAAAACAATTTATCATTCTTAGACATGTCCTTAATGTCCAATATCAGTGCCAAAAACTATTTTACGTATTTGTGCACTGTGCTGGCGTATTTCAACTAACATAGGTTTCTTTAAGCAATGTATTCCACATTCTTTGGAAGGAATTGGTTCTTCAATTCTTGCTTCAGGTCCTCCCATGACTCATTAATGGTACATTTTGGATGTCTTTGTACTGAATGCGTCATCATAGCTTAGTGTCACCCTAAAGATACATGGTTGATCACCATCAAGATTTTCGCCTGTTTCTAGTTGGGATTCACAATCCTAAAGTTCTATTCCATGTCAAATAGAAATTTCTTGAGATCTTTGGCATTTCAAGCACCACCATATGCTAATGGCTCAGGCTAGTGCACCCTAGTAGGTGCCTCCATGCCACCACCACCTCTGAACCCAAGACTTTCATAAGAAAATCGACTACAATGAACTTATGTCCTTAATTTGGTTTTGGAGTGCATCCACTATTCTGCATGTGTCTTTGTCAAGTACATAGATTGCGCTTGCCACTTGATGGTTCCCTTCCTTAAGGGCACTCACTTGCCCAACCAATTGGACCAATATGTCCACCATGTCCTCCATGTGCTTCCAAATCTTTAAGCTTGTCCTTATTGGTGTGTTGGGCTACAACAACCGTGCTACTTGATTGAGAGAATGACTCTTGTAGAAACCTAAAAGTGCGTGCGAATATCAATATTATATGATACTCACCACACTTTTGTTGGTGAATGAAAATTCACATCCTCATTTGCCCGCAATCAGAGGGTTTTAAGTATTCACTCTTGCCTTAAAAGTGTGTTCGAATGAGCTATTCACATTTGCACTACGGAAACTAGAAACTGAAATTTGGGTTTATCTCTTCCCGGGGTGGTTATTTTACATAGCCATGACACTTGTGAGTCCCCTAATTTCCTAAAGGAAAGAAGGTAGATTCTGGCATAGAAGAATCACCTAAATCATTGGGATAAGATTCAAAAGAATCCCACCCCAACAGAAACGATATGGAAGAGATAGAGTTCTTCTTAAATAAGGACTCTTCTCTAAACTCGTGGCTGATACCTATAAAAACCAGTGTGCACGTAGAAGACAAAATACAAAAGATAAGAGGTACAGAAGAGATAGATAGATAGAGAAAGAGAAGAGAAATTTTGAAGGTTCATCACAAAGCAAGTTACACCTACCTGCTGAAGGTCTACAAGTTACCTCTCTTCCAAAAAGAGGGGAGAGCACGTTCATTATACCTCTACTATCTCCCTGCGGAAGACATCATAGGAAGCTTGAAGATGATTCAAGTCATGGATAGGTAAATCTACCAATATATGAGCAAGTGTAATCACACACACACACATATATATATACACCATCATCTCTATATCCCTACAACTCTATTTCATAATACAAGTTGAGAAACTTGGAGTCAATCAAAGGTTGGCTGTGCTAAAAGGCTATCATTAACAAGTTTATCAGACTTGGAGTTTTAGTCCCTTACATATAAAATAATAAACTACCCTCTAAAAATGGCTAGGTAATTTGTCTAATGAATTTCGCCTCATACATGGCTTGAAATTTGGTGTTACAAATTTTTGGCACTCCCGGTGGGACTCAACTTTCCTCTCATCTCTCTTACGGGTGTTTCTTGATTTCATAGGTACCTTAATGGAGTTGCAGCTGTGGAACCCTTTGCCGGTTTACCACAAGCCCCAAGGAAGAGATAGGTTGAGGTCTTGATCTCCCCACCACCATCCACCCATATGGTTGAGGCCTCGGTCTCCTAAAACCCATATTTACTTGAGGCTTTAGTCTCCTAAAACATACTTGTGGTTGAGACTAGGGTCTCCCAACAGAAGGTTGAGGCTTCAGTCTCCCTTCATCAGGGGTTGAGGCCTTGGTCTCCCCTCGAGCAGTGGTAGCACTGCCTATGTCAGTTAAAGAGGATGATTGTAATATTAAACCGAGAGGACATGCCCCTCAAAGCACTTCAAATAAACTAAGGAAATAATGGATACCTAAAACTAAGCTTAACCTTCACCCTAAGGCCATTGAAACCTCTAGAAAATGACAGAACAACATCTTGGGCAAGGGCCCAGAATTCCATTCGTTGTGATAAAATGCGCGAATGAGGATGAACATTCACATTCGCCAGATCCTGTGCCCGCGAATGATGTGAAAAATTATCATTTGTAGAGAAATACTCATGGACACATACAACATTTAGTAAGACAAAGGGGCAAGGCCCTGACTTTCAAGTCTAAAACTAACTTCACTCACCAAGAGGAAGTCTCAACCAGTGTCGCAAAACCTTTTATGCAGGAACTCGTGGTGAATAAGAATGAAGCTTCACATTCACGCACAAGTGTGCGCACCCAAAAGTGAAGACATTCGGGCAATGCCGTGGTGGTGAATGAACAGAAGGCCCTCACATTCGCGCACAATAAATGTGAAGAAAAGTCTCATTCACGCACACTTGTGAGCACAAGGAAAAATTTTCATTCGCCACCAGGGAACCTAACCACAGTACATATTACTCTCACAGGAGTTCCCACAATGCTCAAAGACCAGATAGAACAATAAGTCATCAATTAGGTTAGGGTATTTAGGCCATCTAGTCATAAAAGAAATTTTCACAGTAAGGAAAAGAAATCTAAGACAAGAACTGCCAGAAGCCACACTTCATAGAGGGACTTACAATGGGGCAATATGGCCGCCTAAACCCCACTTATGTGGTGTTATCAGCGGAATAATGAAGCAAGGGTAGAGTTCAAATACTCAATGCTATTAACCCGATTCGAACCACTCAGGGGGATCAAAGAAACTAAACCACTAAAAAGAAGAAGGGTTTATCCCCTGAACAAAAATAGAAAAAGAACATTACTCTGAAACAAAGGGTTAGGGCACGTAAGTTCTTTCACGAGCAACCAGAGGTGGGCGACATACAAATCAATGCAATGCCACCACAGGCACACCCACAAAAAAGTGACATTTCCTTATCATCCTATACCAAAGACAGTTTGGGTTATACACCTTACATCGGCAAGGGTAAAATATTTGGGTTTATACATAACTCCCAAGCTGCGGTAATGTTCGACGAAACAAAGAAAGATGCCCCTGTTAATACCCCTAGTTCTTTTGGGTCACGACCATGAGCCTTTAAATCTACTAGTATAATGACCATAAGTCAAATGGCGGCAAGCACTAGAACACCTAAAACACCTTCAAGAGAACTACCAAATACTAGGAGGGAACTTATAGCCTCTCCCATTATGTTCCATCATGAGGATAGTCCTTACACTCCACATAGGACTACCGCAATAGTCAATGTTACCTCTACTTCACAATGACCTGAGGTGACAATACTAAGGTCAAGAGGAAGTTAGGATGTGCCTACCGACCAAATAACAAATGTAGAAAATATAAGTGTCAAGAAGTACCACTATGACTCCGAAGGGGAACATACTACAACTACAGAGTGGCGAGCCCAGGTAGAAAGTCGAGACCATCGTTTAGCCTTCCAAGACATCACCATAGCAAAACTAAAGGCCATGATCGAGTAGCTCACACTTGAAAGACAGGGCACGATCCAGCTAAATCTTAACCTTACTACAACAAAATCAGCAAGGCCGACTGTTCCCAGCCAGCCATAAAGGGGGTACACCCATTATACATTAGAGTATGCATTTGCCACTTTGCTAGGAGTTGCCCCGACTGTAAGCATTTCACCTAACATACCCATCCCGTAAAGGTCACTTACACAGAGGTTCCCGCAAGGCCCGCACCCACAAGGACCTCATTACCCTCTTTATCATAAAAAGAGCCACTCTTATATGGACCCATACCTCATTAGACATTTGGCTGTAGTGTATACACACAACCTCCTTACATGCAACAGGGACCATACGCGCATCCAGCTGCGCCTATGATGGACCTTAATTATATGTGAACAATGATGATTAAAATGCTCAATGAGTATAAAGAACAAGATATCGTGAGTATACACAATTAAAAAACTATACTCCCCATATATGGATGCGGTACCTTTTCTGTATAAATTTGTCAAACCTTATTTTAACATGTTCAATGGATCAACATGTCCTAAACAACATATTGCTCACTTTGAGTCCTGGTGCGGCATCATTGCTATTAAAATTGTTTATCCAATATTTAAATGGAGCTACTTTTACATGATACTCAAACCTGAAACCCTATTCCATTCCAAACTAAGAGTGAATGAAACAAGCATTTGTATAGCAGTTTTATGATACTTATATGCCTGTAAAACTATATAAATTGACTAATGGAAGACAATGGAATAATGACTTAATGGTTGACTTCATCTACAACAAAAAATACCTTTTGCAATGCTTAAAAAACGTTGCATATAACAAAAATGTTGCATATTGTTATATGCAACATTTTTTTAAACACTGTTTTAAGGTGCGTTGCGAAAAGATGAAGAGTTTATATAGCACTATGAAAACGTTTATGTAGCACTATGCAAATGTTGCATAAAGTACTTATGCAGCGTGTTAGAAATGCCATAAAAAATTAACTTTACATAGCGAAAAAACTGCATAACGTACTTTATGTAGCATTTTTAAAACGTTGCCTAAATAAGACTTTATGTAACGCTTTGACAACGCTGTGTAAAGTGTTTTTTTTTTTAATTTACTCCTCTCATCTCTTCCTAACGACCTGAACATGTCTAGAGAAAGTAATATCAGTTATGTTAAAAAATAACTAAGCTTTTATCTGTTATTACTAGTGAAGAAGTAATAATACTAAAAACTAACCGTAATAATAAGGATGATAATATTAATAATAACAATAAACAACAAGAACAAAATAATAAAGAAGACAGGGGATAGCTCAAGGTTTTGATAAGGTCTGCTACTTGAGTCATGAATGCTAAGATGGATGATGCATCTGGAACTCCCTTTTGGAGAGCAGGTTCTGTTGGCTTATCTGT
>JAOXJP010235231.1:0-10042 GCA_025762735.1 Platanus orientalis | reverse complement strand
TCTCTCTCTCTCTCTCTCTCTCTCTCTCTATATATATATATATATATATATATATATATATATATATATATATATGAGACTTGGAACCATTCCGCTGCTATATTCAGTTCATTTTTCTTGGTTGAGTGATGAATTTTTCATAAAACACCTAACTGTAATAGGCAACAGTATTTGAGAAACATATTTGTTTTTATCAGGTCATGCAAACTAGTAGAGACATAGGAGTTGTTTCCGAACTGAATTGAAAAATCTATTACATTCCAAAAGCATAAACTACCCTTAAGAAATGTGAAAATAGCGTCTTCCAATACTTGGGATAGCTGATTGCACCTTTAAATCTTCTTGCACAAAACACCTTCAACTAGGTAGTCGACTCAAGTAAAACTTAGCAGTTGTTCCCATGAGTAAAACTTAGAATCATGATGCGACTTTGTGAGTAAAGTTAACAAATAGTTGCCATATCTATGAAGTAACTGCCACGAGTTAAATTTTGTTGAAGTTGTTCTCACGAGTAAATAATTTTGCCTTAGTAAAACTTCACAAAAATGTCTGTTGTGTGATTTGATCTCATATCATATATCTATTTTAACTCCACCTTATGAGGTGATAACTTAGGCTGCAATCAACTTGTTAATAAAAACCAAAACTCGACTCTTATATTATAATATCTTAAAACTTATACTATCATGAATTAATGGCATGCAATGACATCATCTAACATTTATTGCATTGTTGAAATTTTGATTATGGTAATACCTTCCCTCGACCAAAGTATTGTTGTGGAGACAAATTAATGTAATAATATTTATATAGATGTCAAGCATTTATTGCTGAACTTCATCCAACGTTAAGTTGGTATCTCTTTATTATTTACTCATACCACTATGCGAGTAAATTCTTGAGTTTACTCTTGTGTACGAATCCAAGTTGCTCACACCAATGCCAATTGCAATATCGTGGATATTAATATATTAAATAATCATTGATAATGTTTTGCACAAGACCATGTGTTTACTCACACAAAAAGTTTTCTTCGTACTCTTTCCACATGATACCATCATTTATATTCCCTCTTCCACTTACTCTGTTGTTTTCTCCATGCACAAAAAATAATAATCTAGTCTACTCTTATTGACCAACCTGGCCGGTTTGGTCCAATTAGAGTTAACTCGGGTCAATGGAAAGAACTTTTCTAGATAAGAAAGAAATTGGGAGTACATGTTATGACACCTGGAAATCATACGTGTTGGGAAACTACATACCTTTCCTTTTTATGTGCAAATCAAAGACTAATAAATCCAAGCAACGGTTCACAAAATAATAACAGTATAGCAACAAGATACAATAACAAACACAAAAAACACACACCACAACAACGATATTTTTTTACATGGATAGCCCTTCAGTGTGAAGGGAAGAACCATGTGACACTAGTCGAGAAATACTTCCATTATTCATCAAAATATGTGGGAATGGAAGTCTTCTTTAATCAAATTTAAAGGATTTCACCAAACAACAACTTAAATAGCCAATTTCATCATCCAAAAAGATGACACAACAATGAGGGTTTAGAAACCTTATCTCTAACAAGAGAGGAGATGATGCACAAACTCAATCCTTCAATAGATAGAAAAAAAACACTTTGCTGCTGCTTTCTTCTCCAAACCAATAGTAAGAAATCAATATTCAAAGTAAAGCCCCAAAAAGACAATAGAACCCATTTTCTTCTTTTTTTGGTGTTGTTCGGATATTGGAGAGAAAAGCTGTTCTAAAAGCCTAAACCAACTAATGATCCCTCTCTCTTGGAAACTAAACAAGAGCATTAAATGCTCATTGCTATAAAAAAAATCCCAAATGATCTAAAAAGTCCTTTGGGTTACCCATGAAAGTCTGGTTTTAATCCTAGAGGGGGGTGAATAGGATATATTAAAATTTTCTTGATTAACACCCCACTTTAATTTCCAATTGAAGATGTTATATAATTACTTGAAAATGTTGCACTTAATTGTTAGATTAATTCTTTAGAAATTATAAGTGCAATGATATGATAATGTTCAATTTTATCTTTCAATTAATCGTGATTACTTGCAAATTAGAGATTGAAGGATTACACAATAATTGCTAAATATGATATGTCATGTAAGGAGAAGAGACAATTTCACACCACAAGCATTTAGCACACAACACAATTCTCTTATTGGTTCGGCACAATGACTTACGTCCACTATCAAAAGCTCACCACCGAGCTACTTAATTTCATTAAGATTATTACATTACAATTAAGGTTAAAATTAAATAAAACCTAGTCTACTTTTAATACTAGTGATTATCCTAATCACTTGCAAGTCTCACACTCGGTGTCTCCGATGAGTGTGGTCTATACTTCTAGTGCCTCTAGCAAAAGTTTGGTCTACACTTCCGATATCTCTAGTGGAAGTTTGGTCTACAATTCCAGTGTCTTCAATGGAAGTGCTATGGTCTCAAATGAAAATAAAGTCAATACAAATTACCTTTTATAGGTTGGTGTATTGTTTGCTTGCCTTTGAAGTGGGTTGCCCATTGTAGAGCTTGTATGCTTTAGCTTCTCACCAAGTTTTCAAGAGTTGCCTCCTTGCTTCTTAGAGCTTTAACCCAGGGTTTACTCACAAGTAAACCCTTATTCACTTCCCTCTTAAGTGGTCTTCAAGGTATGGGAGAGGGGGAAGAACTTTAATGGCTCTAGCTTGATTCTTCAATGAATTCTCATCAATGAGAGAAAAGTAGTTGGGAGGATTGCATTCCAAAGGAAAGCTCTCTCTCATTTTCAAAATTGTTCTTTTGTGTGTTAGAGAGCCTATTTAAAGGTCTCTTATACTTATAGGGGGTGAACATGGTCATGCACCCTTGATTTGACATCTTTTCCAATGGTAAAAAAATCTCCATCACACGATTGTATTTTTTTATAAAATTCTACAACATCCAATTGATCCGACTATGGCGGATGGATCCAATCGGATTGATCTGCCACAATTGGATGAATCTGATGGAATAGTCAATTTATAAAACTGACTCCCAAGAGGCCTTAGATAGATCCAATGGCTTCGACAGATGGATCTGATTTTCCAATGGATGGATCCACTAAGTATGGATGGATCCAATACCCCTCAGATAGATCTGATTGTCCTATTTTTTCTACAATTTTGCCTTTAAAATATTCCCAAACACTCTGGGACTTATGGTTAAGGCATGGGAAGGTCAATTGACCCTCAAAAGGCTCTGTAGGTCATGCCAAGCCTATTCTAGCCCATTTTTACCTTGATTTACCTTCCATTTGCATAGAGATATGATTGGATCTTCAATGCTTGGACGTTGGCAACTTCAGGGGCTTCTTACTTGTGGCTTCTAGGTCTCGGAATATGTCTTCACTTCTTGGACATAGGAACCATATAGATTACAGACTTGACTCAATATATAGAATGTGCTCATGCTATGTCCTAATCCACCACTCCATGTATTTTCCAGTCTATGGAATTGACAATTTACATTTACAACCCATGTTTATTCACATGACCACTTCTAAAAGGTGGGAGGTGGTTCCCACTCATGGGAGGGAACCCCAACAATCTCCCCCTCCTGACTCATTAGGAGGGATCCACCTACCCAGACCTGCAATGTCTCTATAAACCTCATGCTTATCTTTGGGTAAGGCCTTCATCTTTATATTTAAGCTATTTTTTTCGGTATTGGCTTTCTCAAGTTGCAGCAACTTATTTTCTAAAACATCTCAAATTTAGTGGTACCTCACATCAATGTGCTTAGACATTGAATGAAAACCTAGATTCTTATTAAGGTGGATAACTCTTTTTCTGTCATAGTAAACCACATATTTCTTATACTTTAAATTAAGTTATTAAAAGGATCTCTGCATCCTCAACATTTCTTTGCAATCTTCTGTAGTTTCAATATACCCAGCCTTTGTGGTAAACAATATCACACATTTCTGTAATTTGGAATGCCATGATATATCTCCCCCTGCAAAAGTAAACAAGTATTCGAATGTGAACTTCTTGGAATTAATATCACATGTCATATCTACATCTGTGTAACCTTCTAACACAGTTTTACCACCTCCAAAATATTAACACATCTTAAAAGAACCTTGACATATTTAAGTATCCATTTAATTACTTTCCAATGTTCTTTGCCAAGATTGGCAAGAAATCTACTAAAAATACCAATTGCATGTGTGATGTCAACCCTTGTGTACACCATGGCATGCATCAAACTTCTAATTGCTAATGCATAGGGAACTTTCCTCATTTTTTCTCTTTCCTTCTTATTTGAAAGGCTTTGCTCACTACTTAACTTGAAGTGACCTACAAGTGGAAAACCAACAGGTTTTATCTTATCCATATTAAAACTTTCAAGTACTTTTTTAATGTACCTTTCTTGTGATAGCCATAACTTTCCAGCCCTTCTATCATGAGAGATCTTCGTACCCAACATTTGTCGTGTTGGTCCTAAGTCTTTCATGACAAAGGACTTGTTTAACTCCTTTTTCAACATGTCAATTTTGTTGGCATCCTATCCAACTATCAACCTATCATCAACATATTGCAAAAGAATGATAAAATCACTGTTAAAAAATTTCTTGATAAACACACAATGGTCTGAAGTTGTTCTTTCATATCCATGATCCACCATGAATGAATCAAAAATTTTATATCATTGCTTTGGGGCCTATTTCAACCCTTATAAGCTCTTTCTTAACTTACAAAACCATGTGCTCCTTACCTTTGATTTTGAAACCTTCAAGCCACTCCATATAAATCTCTTTCTCCAAATCACCATGAAGGAAAGCTATTTTGACATTTAGTTTTTCAATTTATAGTTTCATGCTAGCAATCAACTTAATACAACTCGAATGGATGACATCTTCACCATAGATGAGAAAATCTCATCAAAGTCAATGTTTTTCTTTTTCCCAAAGCCCTTTACAACCAATATTGCCTTGTACCTTGGCTGTGAATTCTTCTATTCTGTCTTTAACTTAAAAATCCCCTTATTCATTGAGTGCTTTCTTGCCATTTGGCTGCTTTACCAAGTCATAGGTGTAATTCTTATGCAAATAACCTATCTTTTCCTACATAGCTTCTAACCACTCCCTTTAATGTTCATCAGTTTAAGCTTTTTAAAAGCTCTTTGGTTCACCTCTATCTATCAACATAACATACTCACGAGGTGAGTGCCTCTTGGATGCCAGGTGTTTTCTAGTAGACCTTCTCAACTGAGTTTCAACTAGTGGTTTTTGAGGGAGCTGCACCCTTAGTTCTTCTTGTTCATCATTACTTGTAAGAATAATATCACCAATTGTCTCACTTGAGCCTTGCACTCTCCCCCATCATCATCATGCACAATAAGAAGAAGAATTGGATCTTAATCAATAAGATCATCTACAAAGGGTTAGGGTTTTTCAACTTTCTCAAAGTCTTCAATTGTTTGGTATTCAAGAAAGATCGCATCCATACTTCTTATCACATTATTGTCAACTACATCCAATAACCTGTAGCCAAATTTATCATCTGCATAACCTAAGAAGATACATTGATTTGCCTTGTCATAAAGCTTAGATTGCTCATCTTTGGGTACATGCACAAATTCCCTACAATCAAACACTCTCAAGTATTTATAGGAAATATATTTTTCGGTCCAAACTTTTTTTACAAGATTTCCATTTAAAGGCAATGAAAGAGATAGATTAATCAAATGAGCTCCATGCACATTGCCTCCCCCTAAAAAGATCTTAACAATTTTTTCTTGTGAAAACATACACCTAATTCTTTTCATAATAGTGCGGTTCATCTTTTCTTCTACACCATTATGCTATGGGGTCTTGGGAATGGTTTTTTCATGTCTAATACCATGACTGTTGCAATACTCTTCAAACACTTCAACATACTCGCCACCATTGTCTATGCAGATTATGGGTCTCGTATTTCGCACGATAGCTAAATCCCTTTGGAAAAAGACTTAACTATCGTAGGAAAATCCCACAATGATTTGGAGTTGTCACCAGTCTTTTTAATGATGTGACTAGACATCAATTTTGAAAATAAAACAAGTTTGAATTTTGAAAATGGTTTGAAATGTCTGACTCCACACTTAAACTGGTCAGCTTCTAGAGATTCCTAGGTAAATTGTTCATTTATGAGTTGGGGAAGGTGTTAGGCACCCCACCTCATCTGCTTTTGCAGTTTCCTACTTTAAACCCGTTATAGCCTAATGGTTAACTTAATTTATAATCTAATCATCCCATCTATTATTTTCCATGTCATTTTATTGAGGTTAAACAGGGAATCCACATGCCATTTTTGCCAAATTTTTGGCAACATAACGACTGTAATATGGACCCCTGGGGATGAATAGTGATCTCCATGTCACTTTCTTCAATAACCTGATAGTCTATAGATCGAGAAATCACTTCAAATATATATCATGCATCCACAACATCAGCATTGTCCACTAGACAGCTCTGTATCCATCATCGTTAATATCATAGCATCTCTACCACAAATTTATATCTATATAAGCTTATTTAAACTGTTAAATTTATAAAATTTACATAACTCCAAAATGAATATTTCATATATTCTTTTAATCAACCTAAACTAATTCTATATAAGTTACCATTTACCTCATAGGCGCACCGTCACAATGCATCAAAGCCTCTAGATATTACTTAGCTATTATAATTGCATTATTACCATATGCCCCGTAGTTTCTAAGTGTCATATGAAAATAACATAGTTAATAATTAAACAAGTGCTCTTTGACGTGAAATTAAAATAATAAAATGAAGTGGGTAAGCATGCCTTTTTGATGCTTTACACGTAGCCAATGAGACTATGAGAGGTTAGTAACGAGTAAGGACACTTGATTACATGTGAGTGGTAGATTAGACCCAATGTGTAAATGAACAAATCTTTAATTTAAACAAAGAGGTCAAATTGGTTTTACCATACATAAGGCATCAATCACAACAAATTATATGGTTAGGTATTCCTTCTATTAAGTAACACACAAGTTGTGTCACTGACATTAGATGAAAGGGGGAGATTCAAATAGTCAAGGAGGGAACTTAACATGCTGAATTTAGGATGAGCATATAAGGACAATACCTTGAAACTTCATTATTTCACATTCACTCGAATTTAATTATAAATATAAAAAAATGTTTCACAATTTAACCAAAAGATGAAGAAGGCTTTTCAACATAATCATATCCACCCACATGTATAACACCTTTAAATAGGGATTAAAGTTTGTACAAAAAAAAAACCAAAATAAATAAAGAAGACAAAATTTACTTCAATTTCCAAAACAACACCTAATCTTCTAATAATGACAAATCTCACTATGGATGCTTAGTCTACCATCAGGGTCCAATGACAAAGGTGTCAATGAAAATATATAGATACTAATATGGATATGAATTCACAACATAACCAACTCAAGATAACATATAATACATGTTTGATTATGACCCGGGTAAAAGTTTAAAGGGCATAGCCTAACTAAGAGGCACAATAATATTGCATGATTTTAATCCAATCATCATCTGGGCAGCATGGTACAAAACAAAATAAACGGAAGGAGTGCATAAATGTATAATGGATTTCAAACCCTTCTCAGGGTGTTCTCAAATTTATTAGAGACCATAAATGCAGATTTACAGTTTTAAAACTACAACTAAACTCTGTAACAAGAAATTCCCCATTTTCTACTTACCATGAGCAATACAAAAATAAAAAAATTAGAAGATATCCAATTAGTATAAGTGTTAAAACAAGATGGTGAAAGGGGAAGCATATCATAGAATTGAGAGAAACACCAAAACACTTTTCAATCTAAGTAGCAATAAAATATTCATACAAACGTCCAAATCAACCTATAATTTCACTTCATATAGCATCATTTTTAAAACTGAAAAATAACATACCCCAATTTGTTAAATCAAAAAATTAATTTACAATCCCATCACTTTTACTTTTAGGTGTTTTAATATATAATTTTATGCATATAAGTATGCTCTTATATTATCTTCTATTTGAATGAAAATGTACAGATATTAGATATTTGGAGCAAGAATCCAAGACTAGTAAATGTGTTTGTATCCAAAGTTACATAGATGTTAAGTCTTCTTGGGAGCCTTAGAATGCTGTCCGGAGGATCTAGGTTGGAGTAAATCTGTATTATTAATGCTTCAAGGAGTATTTCTACTAAAAAAAATAAATTTCTTTCACAAGTATACCATATGCTAGTGCTAAGATTTTATGAACATAAAACTTAAGTCTTCTCTAGATTCTTACTTTTCAAAGTAAATGTTTTCACTACACTACAAATGATTATATATGCAGAATGGAGAATGAATCTCCGTGCCATCACAAGGCCCATTGGTTGTGGGTTCAATTCTTTAGTACCGACTTCCAATTACCCACATGATGCTCGAGTGTTACAATTATTCACTTATGGTATGAAATTCTGTTAACTCCATAGCATTGAATCTTTAACCAATTATAAGCGACACATGTAAGGAATGTTTATAGCACCTAAAGGACGACCAGTACTGAATTCATCACCAATCCTTTAAATCATAATCAAAAGCAACAAAATCAATTAAGAAGACTAAGACTAAACGTTCAAAGCTCTGTCTGTTTAACTGCAGAATTGAACACACTATGGAATTCATCTATACTATAATGTAAACAATTGAGATTGGTTTGCAAATCAAGACACTACCTAATGTCCAAATACTAGTGCTCAGCCTAAAGAAGATCTCAGCCTCAACTTGTATGTTCATTTCTTTATTGTTGAGAAAAGTCATTTTATTGCATGTCTTGCTGCTGCTTGGATGAAGGGGCAAAAGAAATTTTTAAAGTGGGTGATATTGTGAATAAAAAAAATATTTCAAATAGTTGTGCAGAAAATTTTATTATCTGGGAGAAATGTGATTAGGATTAAACCATGAGCTGCTCCTGAAAAGTAAATTAAATACTAAGCAGGTATTTGCCTGAAATTATAAAGAGATAGCAAAATGCATAAAATAAATAAATAAAAGTTTCCATGATACATGAGTACTAATACCACAAGATGTTGCTTCTAATTCGAATACGTAAAACCAAAACCTCCATAACTTACCACTTCAGTGCCATGATCTCGTGCAATAGCCTTGCTGGCCATGGATTCAAGAAAAAGTTGGACTTAAGAAAAATAGAGAAAGCATATTGTCCTAGGAGCTGGTATCGTGGAGGTGCTAAAACCCTATCCAAATGACAAAATTTGAGCTTCAGCTGCTCAACAAGTGTATCCCTTGTAGACTAACATGAGGCGAGAGGTTGAGAGTAAACGAAGCTCTAGTTTCAAGAGAATACAAAAGAAAATGAAAGAAGACAGCCTGACAGATGGAAGTATAAAACTGAAAGAAGAGAAAATACCCAAAAGAAGAGATGAGTAGGGAAGAATCCAGAAAGGGGATTGCCAATCCAAGAGTTTGATGGTGATGTCTCTGCCGTGCTTCTCAACTCACCCCAATTTTTCCCTTGTTTGAAAACTGAAGTTTGGATCAGGAAAAGCGTTAAATAAAAGAGCAAAGCTTGGAAGTGAAAAATGAAAAAAAAGTGAAGAAGACGAAGGAGTTAACGAAAGACTCTGGATGCTAAAAATCCTCAGGCCTAGATTCATAAAATAAAAAAAAGGTTTAACCAAGCTATTCCTCTCTAAGAAAATTCCAATCGAGCACTTCCTCCTTGGCCTAGGTTTTTTTTATGGTTTGAGAAAGCAAGCTCCTCCAGTATTGTTGATGATGGTTGAAGAAAGGCATGGAGGGGGGTTTATAGTGAAGAGGATTAATTAGGGTTTTAGGAGATTGAAGAACTAATCCCCCCCCCCAAAAAATGACACAGCTGATTGAGTGGTGAGGTCCCGATTGCTGATTTTTGGTTTAGAACAAAGATTACCAAAAATATATATACAAAACAAGAACCCTTAGACATCATTCTTGTTA
>JAOXJP010235230.1:0-10042 GCA_025762735.1 Platanus orientalis | reverse complement strand
AAAATAATAATAATAAGAATACTACATAAACAATAAAAAAATCAACCACGCTAGTAACAAGTTGTAGCCATCTCACTGTGCACTGACGGGGAAGGTGAAGAACCTTGGATTTGATTAATTTTTTCAGACAAAACATTTGATCAATTGACATGCCTCCTTTCAAAAATCCATATTCATATTGTGTCCTATGAATAATTAAGCAGGCTAAAAAAGCTACAATCTTGTCTACATGTAATTTCACACGGCACCTTTCAATCAATTATATGGTATCAGAGTGGACTGACACAAGTCACCACTGTAGGCAAAACATGAAGGCAGTGGGTCACCTGGTTGGTGCCTTCTTTCCGAATGCATTGTGCACTACGAATTGTAAAACACACTTTAAAAGGTTACAATCTCCTCTAACACTCCAATTCACAGAAAATCTCTCAACCAACTTAAATGATTTGGATTCAACCAATACGAATCACCAACAAAAGAATCATGTAAAATTCATTGATCATGTCAATTAATAAGCCAACGTCACAAAATCAATGGATGGAACATTCAGCTTAGGAGACATTTGAACAACTATGAAATTGATCATTATTTTTCAATAATTAAACAAGAGCTTTATTGATAAAGGGAGAGGATACAACATAATGATACAACAACATAGAAAAGCTCACAACTCAGAACGGAAGACATGAACCAATGAATATTGAAGAATGCCCAACACCCCAGTTTGCTAAATTATCGGCTAGAGAATTTTGTTCCCAAGGGACATGAACAAAGGAGCATCTTAACTCAAAATGGAGTTCTTTGACTTCATACACCAATTCCCATAGACGCCACGAATTGCACTCCTTACTGTGACCCCAACCAATAACAACAGCTGAGTCCCCTTCTATGATGCAGCCCGAAATACCCATTTTCTTCAATTCTCCAAGGCTTAAGAGCATACTAAGAGTTTTAGCTCTTGTGGAATTGCAAGTGGCCCAAGGTCCACATACGACTCTGGAAATGACCCTGTTGTGGTCACATACCACACACCCAAACCCCACTGGTTCAGGGTTCCCATTAGATGCCCTGTCAAAGTTGAGCTTCAAGGTACCATTTGGTGGTGGCCTCCAGTAGAATGCCGGTGGATTGTGTATGGGATTGGATGAGCAAGAGATGGTTGTCACCCAATCTCTTACAAAATTTGACAAAAATAAACCTATGAATTCCATAGTGGCAAGCAACCAGCTGCCCACCTCCCTAATGATGGCCTTGATCACCTCTCCACGGCTTCTAGATTTATTATAAAAATTTTGTTGTTCCTCTCCCGCCAAATACCCCATATAATAGCATATAAAATGATTTCCCCAAATTGCTTACTCTTGACATTAGCACCGTAGCTCCACCAAGAGGAGAACAATTGGGATAACTTTTCTAACACTACCCAATTCATTCCCATATGTGAAAAGAAATATGCTCATACCTCATATGTGAATGAACAATGGAGGAAAATGTGGTGAACTAATTCCCCATCTCTTTTGTAAAGTGGGCACCATTGAGGGGAAATATGCATGCATAGCCTTCCTTATTGAAGCATATCTATTGTATCAATACGGTGCAGAGCTGCAATCCATGAGAAAGCTTTCACCCTTGGTGGAACAACCAGTTTCCAAACCATACAATGCGAAAAAGATGCATCAGCATTAAGTGAATTGGAAAGGGCTAAGAAAAAAGATTTGGAAGAAAATTTCCTACAAGGATCCAAATCATTTTGTTCGCGGCCAACCTTGAAAGATTCCAAGTTAGACCATGAGAGGATTTGAAAAGAATGTCAGCCACCACAGCCTCTTTTTGGGAAGAAATACAAAATAATCGGGGGTGTAAAGAAAGGAAATTCGAATCCCCCCACCAAATGTCCTTCCAAAACTTAATGGAGCTACCATCTCTTAGTACAAACTGGGTGAATGGTAAGAATAATGGATATAACTGACATATGTTTTTCCATAGGAGAGATCAATGGACAGTGGATTGTGAGGGCCAGTCCCACCCATTTGGGTGCACCCCATATTTGTGTGAAATTGTGAAATGCCATAACGTGTCTCTTTCTATAGCAAACCTCCATAGACATTTATCCATCAATGCCAAATTTCTTTCTTTTATTCTTCCAATTCCCAACCCTCCTTTTGTTTTGAAGAAACATACATCACTTCAATTGACCAAATGGTCCTTCTCATTGCCTCCTTCCCACAAAAAATCTCATTGACATTTCTCCACTTGTTGATTGATTTTTGAAAGCATTTTGAACAAGGACATATAGTATGCCGGCAAATTAGATAAAGCAGCTTTAATTAAAATGATCCGACCCCCTAAAGATATGTATGATTGCTTCCAACAAGTCAATTTGTTTTGGATCTTCTCAATAACTGGGTCCCAAAATGACAGTGATCGTGGAACTCCTCCCAAAGGTAACCCCAAATACTTCAAGGGCCATTCACCAATCTTACACCTAAAGATCCTTGCATATAAATGTAATTCTTCCTCCATTACTTTAATTCCCGCCAATGTGGTTTTTGATAAGTTGATTTTGAGTCCCGAAACTATTTCAAAAATCATAGAATATCCTTCAATTGCCTTACTTGGGATTCTTCCGCCTTAAGAAAACAAATTATGTCATTGGCAAATTGGAGATGGTTTATAAAGAATCCATTGTTACCAATAGCATACCCCTCAATGATCCCCCTTGATTTTGCTCTAGCCATTAATTCACTATGAGCATTTGCCACAAGTGTAAAAAAGGAAGGATGATAAAGGATCACCTTGCCAAATGCCCCTAGAAGATGCAAAGAATCATTTTGATGTACCATTCAGCATGATAGAAAAGTGATAGTGGTAAAGACATCCCCAGATCCATCAAATCCATTTTTCCCCAAATCCTTTCTGTTTCAATACCCATTTTAGGAAGTCCCAGTCAATTCTATCATAAGTTTTCTCAAAACCAATCTTACATACAATGTCAGGCACCCTTGCTTTCTTTCTTCCATCCACACATTCATTGCTTATCAAAATTCCATCCAAAATTTGTCTTCCCTTCACAAAAGCACTCTGCGAGTTTAGTACAACATTCTCAATTATTCCCCTTAATTATTGATAGAACCATGGTAATGATTTTGTATAAGCTGCCTACCAAGCTAATGGGTCGATAATCCGATAAATCTTTTGCCTCGTTTTTCTTTAATAATAACACCAAGAAAGTGGCATTAACTTCTTTGCATATGACCCCACTTTCATAAAATTCAACAAATACCCTTATGATATCTTCTTGGATGATGTCCCAACATTCTTGATAAAATAAAATAGAAAAGCCATTTGGACCAGACAAGTTGTCTTTTCTCATGCATAAGATCGCATTCTTAACTTCCTTCACCGAGAATGGCTTCTCAAAATTAAGAGGCACATCTTCTTTAATTCAGGAAGAGAATAGGTTAAGGATTCTAGGCTTTTCACCCCATCTTTCTTATAAAGGGATGAGAAAAATTGAATAGCCTCGTCTTTAATCCTCCCAAAATCACTCACCAACTGACATTGAATTGATAGGGAAGATATATTATTTTTCCTTTTCCTACCATTTGCCATCCGATGAAAATACTTGGTATTACCATCACCATCTTTCAACCACTTGCATTTGGCTTTTTGACTCCAATGGATGTCTTCCCAACGGAGTAAACAGCTCATATCCTCAAGCAATTGATTCCTTCTTGCCTTAAGCTGTGGAGATAAGCAACCATTTTCCTCAATTTTCTGATCAATAGTTTCCACCTCACTCCAAATTGAATCTTTTTCTTTTTAATCCTTCCAAAAATGTTCCTATTCCAAACCCTTAATTTTTGTTTCATATTTTGAAGCTTTTTTCATAAAACGAAAACCTTCACAACCATCCACCTCATGTTCATTCCACCATTCTCAAATGCAATCTTTGAATTGCAAATGAACCACCCACATATTCTCAAACCGGAATAGAATAGGGCCATAGTTTATTTTTGAAATGTTTAGCATTATAGGTCAATGATCAGAAGCAACTTTCGGTATGACTTCTTGAGTAAAACAAGGATATACCACTTCCCAACAATTTGATACCAGGAATCTCTCCAATCGAGAGAGGAGAGGGTTTTCTTTACCATCCGTTCAAGTAAATTTCACATTCAAAAGAGGAGAGTCCTGAAGATCACATTGATATACAAAATTACTGAAATCCCTCATACTTCACGCAATATGGTAACATCTGTTTTTCTCATGATTAAACCTAATGACGTTGAAATCACCGCCGAAAACTCATGGCTCACCCCATTGAGCTATGATAGACAAGAGTTCAACCCAAAAACCTGATTAAAACTAAGGCCTACATGGTCCATAGCCCAGAAGAGATTTCAACCAACTTAATCATGATCGAGAAATTCCCCACAATTTCATCAATTTTCCTCACTTCAAGTGGATCCCAAGCAATAACAATCCCTCTGATGTGCCAATTGTAGGAAGAACGCACAATTCTATCAGCTTTGGCCCCACAAAGCTTTCCACAAGTTGTACATTCAGATCTTCTTTCTTTGTCTCCTATATTATTAGAATTATAGGATTATATTTGGAAATACACTCCCAAACTGACCTCATCTTCTTAACTCCACCCAAACCACATACATTCCAAGAGATGATCTTCATGGATGAACACATTTTTTCCCTCGATTGGCCCTCTTTTCCCCCATATTGATGTCCAATTTTCCTTTGTCCCTCATTTCCCACTTTAAATTCCAAAGTTCCCTCATTCCTTTACCACTTTTTTTCCCATCCTTGAATGTCCCCGTCTTCCTCTATAATATGTAGTCAGACAACTTAACCACCTTGTCATTCTTGTTGTGAACCGAGAACCCCAACCTTGCCAACATAATGTCTACACCTCTTTTAGCCGATGTTTTTCTGATGATGCCACACACACCTGTATCCTTGTCCACATAGTCACCTTCTAGACCATAGTTTCCTTTTTCCTCCAGGAGACAATAGCCATGGCATTCCATAATAACATCCAAAACAAGGTTTGCCCCAATAGATAAGGCATCAGGACAATTGGGATTATCGAAACAACCAGACAAAGAAAAATGTGAAGCAGGTAATCTAGAACAAAGAGAAGAAGATAGAACATTCGAAATAAAATTAGCAATGAAGGAGTTAGGATTACCTGAGTCGATGAGAGGTTTAATGTTCAAAAACCGAGGCACCGCTAAAGTTCCATCCCTCCCTTTCAACCTCTTTTATAGTCAAACCCACCGAGTCTAGAGATGGAATCGAACTAATGTCTTCAGAGGAGTCTTCATAGGTGACCAACCTGGGTTCATGATCAGGAGTGAAAAATTCATGCAGCACAATCTCCTTAACCATCGTTTCTTCATTCTGTGTCGTGTATTCATCATCGATGGATTCTTCAGTTGATGGAAAAGTACCACTTCCCATTGTCATACCTTTTCCAACCGTGGATCCAAGATCTTCAACCTCCTTATGTTTGTGAAGGACCCCCAGCCCTAATGGGTCATTATGGTGGGATACCAAGTCTTTGGTTGCAATTGTTGTTAGAGAGTTCAAGACATGCAAACTAGCCCTGGGGAAATAAAAAGGAGTGGCCATTGATTCCTGAGACCCACCCACCATCAAAGGTAACGATGGGGAGTCTACTGGTGAAGTCGAACCAAGGCATATACTTCTGGTGCAAGATCCTTCTTTGATTCCCCCACAAATATGTCATTGTTATTGTGAGCTTCATCTCCTGCCTCGCCTTTTGCATCACGATCATGCCCAAACCTACCGTTGCCGATGGCCACGATCCATGCTTCCTCAAAACCCTCATCAATCAACTTGCAATAACTGCAATTAATGGTGTCCCCTTCATTCAAATCAGGTGGCTTCATTGTTTTTGTAGATCCCCCATTGTTTCCCTCTGAACTTCTGGAGTTATTCGAGTCTCCCCTACGATTGTCTGAGTTAATGTCTTTGGGCTCGACTGCCATTGGACCATGTGAAATGGGTCATGGACCGATGCATTCGATGACCTCATGCGCACCTGTTAAACCCAGCTCACCATGTTTTGGACCCAAACCGGAATTGTCCTTATACACCAAGTTATGGGCTTTATGTACAACAACTTTCGGCCCAGGAAATTTTGGTTTCCAAACCCACGATGAATTATGAGTGGAGATATTTGCTTTTGTACCATTAGATGGACAAGATTCGGATAGGTAAAACAAATGACTACTGAAGTTCAAATTTTGAATATCTCCAGTTGTTTCCCTCTTAGATTTTGTGTCCCTTGTTCCTTTACCCTTTGAATACATGTGCTCTACATCTGTTATGGACCCATTGGTTGAGAGACCAACGCCAAATCTTTGCATATCCAACGGTGGGATTAGGGTCTCATCCAACGGTAGTCCTTCATCACCCCTAACCTCAATGCTTCATCCCATGTGTGCTTCGTTCCTAGTTAACGGAAAGAAACCAAAGAAAACATATCCCATTTCTACTTCTAAAAGGAGATTGTAAGGCTCGTCCTCTATTGTTTGAACCATATGGCGTGGGATATAGTTGAGCGACTCAACCTCTACTTTAAGCCTAGCGAACGAAATAATTTCTTTGTTTTTGGTTTTTGCATCCACCGCCACAAGATGCCCACAATATTCTCCAATCTGTTGGAAAATGTCATACTTCCAAGCCATTAGGGGAATACCCCACACCTTTAACCACCTATTGCTCTCCACAACAGCCAGTAGGATCTTTGTGACCAATGGTTTCCACGATTGGAAACACAATACACCATTGCCTACCTGTACAAACCTTGCTTTAAGGATTGTCTCAGATTCTCCTTCAGACCTTGTTACAACTAGGGCTTTATTTGTCAAAAATCCCACGAGCTTAACATCAAACAGATTTCTTTGACCTTTTCTAAAAGTGCCTATAATAGCAACAGCGACAGCCTCCCATGGCACAACCACCCCCCATACATCAACGACAATGACACCACCCTTGACATCGCCCTTTTTAGCCATGACCCATTCTAGTTGAACTGGGTTTTCCATGACAAAAGTGGTTTCCATACCCCGAACCTCCTCATTCGACACCGACCAGCCCATTTGTCTAATAAGATCACCCAGGCACGTCCAACCATAGAAACGCTCACCAGCTAGGAAAAACACCACTTTGTTAGCATGTCCAACCATAGAAACATTCACCAGCTAGGAAAAACACCACTTTGTTAGCCTCTTAGGCTCACCATTCAGTAACTTTTAAGAATGGACCTCTGTCGTTTGATCCTATGGCTAAGAAGATGGTTTGTCCATTACACCGCAATGCTTCCTTCAAGCTATCCAATTGTTGTAATGCAGCCTTATCAATGAAGCCTGTAAATTTGTCCACAATACTAAGTGGAATACAAACCCTAGCAACTCGTCTGTGGCCCCTTTCAGTGATTTCGAGAAGATAATCCTCTATCTGCAACTTGAAGTTTTTACATTCTATCAATAAGTAATGCCTCCCTCTTGGGTTTCCTTTCATCTCGATCTCTCCTACCCCTCTTCATCTACATCACGTAAAAACTGAGGCTACTAGGCACTAAGCGATCCAGTTAAGGCTTGACAAGGAGGATCAATACAAATGGTCCTTGGCCAACAACGGCCAATTCTTGGTCAAGTCATGTTATGGGTTGTACGAGGTGAGAGAGGAGGCTGATTTTCCTTGGATGAGCCTGTGGAGGTTAAGAGCTCCTTCTAAAGTGTTGTTTTTTGTGTGGATAGCCCTTAGAGGGCGTATCCTTACCCTAGATAATCTCCAAAACAAGAGGCCTTCACCTTCCAAATGCTTACCCCCTCTATCTTAAGAGTGAGTAAACAATGAATCATATCCTTTTGCAGTGTTCTTTTACTTGGGAGGTGTGGAACTCAATCTTTTTCTGGTCTGGAGTTTCATAGATTTTTCCTGATGATGTTGAAGGTGATATGGCGGTTTGGTCAAATGTCGTCGTTATGGGTGGAGCAAAATAGAAGGACCTTTGAGAATTACTCAAAACCTTCCTATTATGTTTTTTAAAGGCTAAAAGAAATGTGTTTTGTGTGCTATAAATTGTAAAGAGTAGTAAATTGGTCATAGGTTTCAAATTAGGATGGGTTAAACTAGTAAGAAGTGGTGCGTCGACTTAAGTTTTTATGGGGTCACTTGTGGCTGTTTGGCTTTTTGGGGACCTTATCCTCCTCTTTAATAAATCTTTCTCTAATCAAAAAATAAATAAACAAGGTAGTGGCTCAACTTGGTAATTGTCTGTAACTCTTGTATCAATCAAGTCACGTGTTTGGAACTAAGTTTTTTTTTTTTTTTTTTTTCAAGAACAATTTTTCTTTTTCTAATACATAGGGGTAAAATTGTTGGGATAAAGCTATTTGTTGTTGTTGTTGTAATACATAGGGGTAAAATTGTATTATAAGGAAAAGAAAAAATGATGTAGACCAAGGTTCAAAATGTCGATGTTGGTGGAAATGTCGGTCAAGCCAAATAAGACATATATCGGAAATGTCGAAAATATTGTAAAAATCGTGAAACCTTAGGAATCATATTCTAATCTAATTACATGCACACAAGGGAACAAATAAATTCATTAGGAATGATAGCTTATTTTAATACACTTGTATTTTAATATTCTTTAACAATACACATGCATATATAATGGTTAACAAACATATTATAATCTAACCGTATAAACATAGGGAACAAGTAGATTCTCTTCCTTTTTTTCTTTCTTCACTTCTCCTTCCTCTCCATCCTTTTATTTTCTTTGGAATTTATTGTTTTTCATATCACTTTTTATCATAACAACTCAATGTCGACATTAAGCAATAATACACTGTAAAAGGGGAATATTCACTTAACACATCGACATCGTATATCATGTTAACTGAAAAATGAATTTTTATAATGTACTTAATGTTTCGTGTCGGTCCTGGTAGACATGGACATATGTCAAGAGACATATAAGACATTTCGAGACATTTGATACCATGATGCGGACAACATTAGTAGACTCATGTATGTACCCCCACATGAGAAGGTCAAATTTAAAACATGTGTATTATGTGGGTTGTTTAGAGTTAATTACGAGTTAGAATGCATATGTAATAAGACCAATAGTGTCAATGGTGTGTTTAGGATTTTAGTTAAAGGTATATGTGTGTAATAAGGCTGAAAAACCAAGGACTATTTGGGTAAAACCAGCTTGGTCAACAACAAGGCCTTTCGTCCTCTAGTGGACCTCTAAAGTCAACATGAGGGACCCATTAGGTGTGCTGGTCGACAGCCTTGGTTCCCAAGGTTTCTAGAAGTTTTAAAAAAATTAGGAAAGTGTGTTTTTAGCAAATCTTAGATTTAGTAATACTTGGGTATCAAGTTTAGGTGTTTTAGTAGTTTCTAATTTAGGAACGTATCTAATTTTTGTAAGTTTGTAAGCCTATTTAAGGCACCCCTCTCCCATGAATTAAATCAGTGAAGAATAAGTTTGAATTTTGGGTGGTGTTCCCAAGGTGGGCCGTGGGCCTTTCTCTCTTCTCTCTATTAGAGGGACATTGCCACATTTGATCTCCTCTCTTATTCAATAGGTGAGCCATGAGTTCCTTCTCTACTTCTTCTCTCTTCTAACATCATCACCTTCTCTTGTTCTTCTTGATGTAGGATCCAAAGGGAAAGGATTCCTACAAGAATTATTTAACCACAAAAACCTAAAAGAATGTTTCTTGAAATTAAAGAATGCTGAAAAGTTAAAGAAAATATTCAAGAAACCAAATCTTTAAAGAAATTAATCAAAAAAATTGAAGAAACTAATTTAAGAATGAATAGATTATCAAAGGGAAACAATAAATCTAAAGAAATTGAATAGAAATCAAGAAAATAATGCAAAAGATTCAAGAATTAAGAAAACCTCAAGAAACCCTAGACTTTCGAGTTGAAAATTAGGGGGTTTTGTATAGTTATGTGTGTTGAGTTATGG
>JAOXJP010235229.1:0-10042 GCA_025762735.1 Platanus orientalis | reverse complement strand
GGTCGTGAGTGTCCCACTGGTCGTCTAGTCCAAATCGTGGGTTTCCCACTCACTGGTTGGTTCACCTATAGCTTTTATGTGGGACAACTGTTGCACTCTAACCTTTCTATCTCCCACTTGACGTGTTGTACTCAATAACCGTCCACTAAATCATTGCTCATTGCCATATGTCATTCATTAATTAGAGGAATTCAAATTGTAACCTAACAAATGCACCTTGTATGTGTCTGGTTTGAATCCCAACCGGATACGTGTTATTTCCTATCATTTTGTGTACTGGTAATGTCGCATCAGCTGACACTTATAAATTTCATTGCCTGTTAAGGAAACCCATCTCCTTCTTGACTATTGGTACTACATTTGACAACCATTGAACATACCTGATAGGGTGAATGAAACCAGGGTCAAGCAGTCTCTCAATCTCCTTTTTTACCTTTAACACAACTTCACAGGTCATTCTTCGAGGTGGTTGTTGGAAGGGAATGTATTCTTCCTTTGTTGGCAATCGATGCTTGACCAGTTTTCTGTCTAAGCTAGAAATCTTTGAATAATCCTTGACAAAATAATCTTTGTATTGCCTGAGGTCCATCTTCATCTTCTTGAACTTTGATGGTTTGAGCCTAACATCGACATATGTTACCCATGGGTTCTCTACCGAACCCAAGTTTACCTTTTTTATTCATCTTGGACTTCTGCCTTTAAATCATCTAGCTTGGCTAGGGCCATACTCAGCTCTTTTATATGGCCTCAGGCTAACAAGGGCTTTTAGGCGTGATGCATTCAGCAATGTATATCTCAATTTTCCTCTTTATCAGATATCCCAACAATCTCTTTATGGTCATTTGAATGACCTTTACCCCCGCTTTATTCGGGTCAGTCATCAACTTCTTTTTTATCGTATGGGCTTGACTTCTTCGGCCTTCTAATAGGCTAGGCTTGGCTAGCACTTTGCACAAATCTTCAAACTCTTCTTTTATGAAGGATGCATCTTCTCAAGTTTTCTGAACTATGAATTCTGTGGATTTCCCTTCTCCATTGCATCCCACAAGCTTGACTATTCTGACGTTGTCATCGTATAGTTGAGCCTCAACATTGTTTGTTGAGTCTAGAAAGGGGTTTTCATTTACATACACCACTTTGACAGAGTTATTTTCATTCCAAAATAACAACAATTGGTGCAATGATGAAGGAACACACCAACTCGAGTGTATCCAGTCCCTTCCTAATAATGAGTTATGATTGGAGGAAGTGTCAACCACAAAGAACGAAGTTATTTGGGTCCTCCTTCCTACCTTTAGTTTGAGGGGAAGAACTCCTCTTGTCCTAGTGGCATTACTAAAAAAATCCACAGACGGAAATGTTTGTTGCTATTAAGTTGTTATCAACCTTTAATAACTTCATAATAAGACTGGCAGTATATTCATTGCCGCACCATTATCGATCAAAACCCTATTTATAGGATGACCCTCTATATGTACTTTTATGTACAATGACTTTAAGTGTTGGGTCATGCCTTTAGAGGGTTTATTGAAAGCAAGTTTACCTAGAGTTTCAATCTTTGCTACCCCTGGTTTGACTTGTTGTGAAGTTTCATCCTCGAATTCGATAGCAGTAGGTTTCTCGGTGATGATGTCCCAAAGTTCTTTTTGGCTTTGGAAACCTAATCCTATCAAGCTCTAAACTCTACAGGAAAAGTGAGGATCATGTTGTAGTCGACTATTCTTTCTGGGTAATCACCAAAGCGGAGTATAACAGTATTTCCACCATCACTTAAGAGCTCATTCATAACAGACTCTAAGGGGGTAAAGGAATCTATAAGAGCCCTTCATCGTAGAAGTCACCAAAGTCGTCATCACTGAAATCATTTTTTCCAAATCTTCCGAAGAAAGGTGCTCTTGTGGCTGAGCTTTCTTTCCTTGCTCTCGGATGACCAATAGTGTTCCTTGTGGCTTCTCTTAGTTAACCTTCCTAGGCTTTCAATGCTTTTAACCAATGAGCACCTGGATTGTTTGTGGTTCGTGGTTATCATTGACGTTGGGGATAAGGTAACATCCTCTCTCAATCTTTTTATGTTCTCTCTTTCTTGATTCATCATCCAATGACACCTCAACCTAATTGACCATTAGCCACTAGTCGAGTCTCTTGTGGTCTTCATTTTTTGGGGTGACCCCAACACCTGGTCAGAATTTGAGGCTTGATTCCCCTATCGTGTTCTAGCTTGCTGTCTAGCAATCTCCTCTTTTGAGTTCTAGTCATTGACAAGAACTCTGGGTTTTTTCTGTATTTATATATTGGTACGCTCTAGATATGCGGCTTCTAAGTTGGTGAGGTCAGTCCTACCCACCTCTCATGGTCCACTCAAGGGGGTTTGATCATCTTCAAGCATCGATGTTCTTCATGTGGCAGCTCTCTTCCCATCTAGGGCTTGTTTACATATTGTCCCCTTTCTTTTGCCCATTTGTTGGGTCTCAAATCTTTATCGCATGTGGTTGTTGTTCTTGACATTTTTCGATGAGACTTTCTTTTTCCCTTGGCAGATCTCATTGGTTGGAAGCCTCCTAGAACTGTCTTTGGGATAGCTGCCATAAGCCGGGTCATTATTTAGCCACATCTCTCACATAGACATAAGTCATCGTCATTGACCTCACATTTCTCTTTATTCTCATTGAGTTCAAGCTCCCATGTCATTGCCTCAAAGAAGTCGATCTTAGCTTTTTCGTTTCCATCAATTCCTAAGGCCTCCTTTGGTCTTGGTGTCTTTGATGATAAGCCTCGAGCGGTCGAATAGTTACTTGTAAAAGTGACCACATTTGTATGTGTCATATCTCTACGTGTTTCCACATTCGACTCTCTACAGTTTGAGGCCTAGTTTACAGTGATCATATTGACATCCACCAACATTGGAAGGGAGCTTGTATCAACCTTCATAGCCTTAGTCTTGTGAAGAAATCGAAACAACTTTTTGTTGATTCTCTCCTGAATGATATTTTAAAATGCTATGCATTTGTTTGTCAAGTGGGTAAAGGAATTATGCCATTTATAATAATTCTGCTCGTGCAGCTAACTTGATGTTTCCTAACTAACTTGATTTGCTTAGCCTTGAGTACCAAAACGAATATTTGATCTGCCCAGTTCAAGTAAAGGAATAACTCTTTATGCCATCTATTAGTCTATTTGACTCTTGGGCTTGAGAGTTTTTCCAAACCAAAGTGTCACATGTAAAGGGCCTATTCCCTATAAACTTTTCTAAGTCAACTTCGTAGTTTGGGTCTTGGTAGTAGGTCCCATATGACACATTGCATCAGTTGTTTTCCTTTCTTAGGATGCTCTTAATCGAGTGGCTTTTTTCTGACAATTCGAACAAGTAGAAAAATGTCATTCCCTCAAACTTCTTTCTTAGTTCGAAGTTGAGACCATCTTGGGCTAGTTTTATGAACTCAACCTCAGGTAGACCACTAAGACACGTTGATTTAGCTCGTTTGAACCACATGATAAAGTGTTCAACCGTTTCTTTCATTTGTTATTTTAATTTGGCCAAATTAGCCATTGATACACCTAGGTCTGCTCGAGCAAAATGGGATTGGAATTTATCTTCCATTTCTTCCTAACTTTGAATCGAGTTAGGGAGAAGATTTGTATACCATGTAAAAGTTAATCCCATCAATAAGTTGGGGAATAGTCTTAGTTTGTAGTACCCCTGATTTGAGAACTCTCCACATTGAGTGGTGAAATGACTAATGTGTTTTATAGCTGTCTTACTATCTTCACCTAAGAAGGTGACGAATTCGGGTATCTTGTACCCTCAAGGGAACTCATAGTCCCTATCTATTTACTCAAGGTAGGGATTTCTATAGGTAGGTTACGTAGTTTGCCTGAGACCAGGCCCATATAGCTCCTCGATGGCACCAATCACTAATTCTCAGGCATTCTGAGCATATCCTTGTGGCGTTGCACCATATGGCTGCCCCTGGGCCTGGTATGCCCCTTGAAATGGTAGAAGTTGCATATTGGGTCCTGTGCCTATACCACCATTATCGTTGGCATCCGGGAAGGGGTTACCTCAGTAGTTTGGTGGTTCTGGCCTCTTGTTGGGTGGAGGATTATATCCCGTATGCCCGTATCTTGAGGCATTTGGCCAATGAAAAAGGTAACCCCAACCTAGAGGCGCTTTCCCTCTGCTAGGTGGAGGTTTTGGTCCCACGTGCCCGTATCCGTTTGTGTTATGACCACATTAATTGGCTCTATACACTTCTTGGGAATTTTTGTCAAAATAATCGCTTTTACCATTATGTTGGTCAGGTCCCTTGTTTTGGAGCGCTCATGGTTCATATCAAGGTGCATCCCTTGGCCCGAATGCAAGGGTTCTTGTGAGCCTCGAACCTTTTGGGATTTACTGGTATGCTTGGCTTGACTAGGTAACCCGTATAACCTTGGCTCTCTGTGTTGATCCCCTCGTTTGAGTCGTAATTGGCTCATCGAGAAATGGTATAGGGATGCCTTCGGCTCTGGGTTCCACTGGGTATCCAAGAGCTCTGTCTTATTCCCTGAGCCCTTGTGAAGTCTTTAGGACATCCGTTCCATTGGTCACCCTTCTACATCTAGTATTAGGGTTCTGATTGGACTATATGTTCTTCACAACTGGTTTGATCACCTTAAGCAAAACTTTAGCCAACTCGAGTTTGTAGGTTGTTTATCTTTTTTGGGTGGCATTTTTAAATGCTCCCACTATGGTTACCAATCTGTTGGTTGTCAACAAAAATTTTATCTTGTCATTGGGTTAACCTGTATGGATTTCCGGTTTAGGTTATCAAAAGGACAGGTTCAGTTATGCCTCTAGACCGAAAACTTTCACAACATAATAGTAACACCAAATTTGACAAAAGATAGAACTCTCATTAGATGGAAAAAACACAATATGAATAAAAAATGTACCTTTAAACAAATTACCGTATGTAACTCCAAATTTCGAGCCGTGTTTGAGACGAAATTCGTTGAACAAATTACCTAGCCATTGTAGATGCTAGTTTATTGTTTTATAAGTGGGGACTAATACTCCAAGTCTAATAGACTTGTTAATTACAGCTGTTTGACAAATCCAACCTTTGATTAACTTTAAGTTTCTTCGTTTGTATTGTAAAACAAAGTTGCATGAATGTGAAGAAGAAGAAGGGATGAAAGAAAATATAATATTCCTTTATTTAGCATATATATGATTACACTGTTCATACACCAGCAAATTAACCTAGCCATGGCTTGATTCGTCATTAAGCTTCCTATGATACCTTCCTTGGAGAGATCACAGAGGTATAATGGACTTGCTTCATTCTCTTTTGGAAGAGAGGTAAACTTATGGACCTTCAAGGTATGGATGCAACTTGTTTGGCTTTTGAATGTGCTTATGATGGATCTTCAAAACTCTCAGAACTTCTTCAACTTCTGAAAATCTTTCTAACCTACTTCCTTGTACCAATCTTTGAAGTATTTTATAGGTGCCCAAATGATTTAGAGAAGAGTCATTGTTGAAGAAGAACTCTATCTCTTTCATGGTGACTTTGTTGGAGTAGGGCTCTTCAAATCCTTATCCCAAAGATATAAGTGATTATTCTATGCAAGAATCCACCCTCTTTCATCTCCTAGGTAGTTCGAGAACTCATAAGAGTCATGGTTATCCAAAATAACCACTCTAGGAAGGGATTGAGTTGAATTTTCATTTCTAGTTTTCGCAGTGCGTGAATGAAAATAGTGCATTTACGCGCACTTTTGGTGGAGAAAACAATTATCTGGAATCCTTTGATTTTGGGTAAATGAGATTGTGATTATCCATTCGTCAGACCTAAGTGTGGCGAATGTCATGTTATTTTTCCATTTGCGCCCACCTTTTTGGTTTCTACACCACAGTCCTCCTAGATTCAAGGGAGAATTTCATTGAATCAGACTATGATGAGATACAATCGATTTTCCTGATATAGGACTTTGATAGAACTACTGACTAGATCTAAGCTAACTGCTACTACTACAACTACTACTACTCTACGACAAAGACAAGTGATTTGATATGTGTTTGATAGGATTTTTTTCTTCCATGGTCGTCTTCTCTATTTATAAGGTCCTTTCAATGGCATCATCATTGCCATGTTTTCTCACAACCATTTTTTAGTTTAGGTCGTGGGTGTCCCACTTGCCATCTAGTCTAAACCGTGGGTTTCCCACTCACTGGTTGGTTTTCCCATAACTCATATGTGGGATAGCTATCGTGCTCTACTGTGCTCTAACCTCTTTGTCTCCCACCTGATGTGTTTTACTTGATAACTGTTCACTAAATCATTACTCATTGCCATGTGTCATTCATTGACTGGAGGATTTCAAATTGTAACCTAACACCTTCTAAAAAAGATTCTAAAATGAACTAAATTTATTAAGCTGACCTAAGAAAGGTAAAAGGTGTTGGTGGACTTGGCTTATGAGATCTCCATGCCTTTAACCTTACCTTGCTTGCTTTTTTTTTTTTTTTTTTTTGTAATGAACCTTGCCTTGCTTGCTAATTGGCTTGGAGACTACTTCAAAACCCAAATGCTCTTTGGGAAAAACTCCCCATGTCCCTCTACTTCCCTAACATGAACTTAATAAAATAAAAATGCTACTCTAATAGCTTTTAGTGCTAGAAAAGCATCATCAATGGCTGAGAAATTTTGAAACATGGTCTTATGAAAAGAATTGGAGATAATCACTCCATAAATATATAAAATGACCCTTGGATTACTTCTCTTTCGTACTTCAAACTATTATCTCAAGCCCTAGATCAAACATATCCCTCCAAAGTTATGAACCTTATCATCCAATCACCCTTTCATGGAGTCTATAACCCATAGCCAACTGCTTCCAACCCAATGAATTATAAGCCATTAAAGCTATCCAAATCCCTTTCCCGATTATACCGGATGAATGAATATGGTATTTGACCAAGAATGGCCACTTCACGATCAAACTAGCCTACCAAACAGTAACCTCTCCTTCTGACACACACTCTTTTCACTTGGACAATACTTGGAACAAATTGTGGATTTTAAAAACCATCCCAAAAATAAATTGTTCTTGTAGAAAGCATGCAAAAACATCCTACAAATGAAAATCTTACCAAAAGAAAAATTGCAATTAACCTGAAAGATCCCACATTTCCTAGTTTAAAAAAGGATATTGGGCTTATATGTAAGCACCCCTTTACTTGATTTGATGCATTTTAAAGCCGGGGGGTGGGGGGAGAGTGGCCCTATTTTGGGATGCCTAGAATAGGACAATATCAAGTGAGGTCAGGATGGATCGTTACAATTGGTATTGGAGCCAAGTTTAGATTTGTGGTGTGCACACAAGGACATGTGGTCCTAAGGGGGTGGATTGTAAGATCCCACATCACCTAGCTTAAAAAATGATCATGTGCTTATATTTAAGAACCCCTTTACTTGGCTTGACACATTTTAAAACTGGGGATGGAGAGTGGCCCCATGTTGGGATGCCCAAAACCAAACAATATCAAGTCAGGTCAGGTCAGGTCGTAACATAACCCTATAAGCCCTCAATATCAATCCCATGAAGAGTATACTCTTCATTGCTTAATCACTTGTCCAAATCTTGCAAAAATTTGGTTTGAGTCCCCATTATCTCTAAGAACTCAAGAAACTAGACAATCCTCCTTTGAGTGGATAAATCTTGGATGAATTAACCAAACCTCACTAAGAAAGATACTTAAGATATTATTGAGTATGTTTCAACTCATAGTTGGATTATTTGGAAGGATAGAAAAAACATGGTGTTTAGAAATGCAAACCAAAATTATTTCAATAATGTATCTTGTGCTAGTAGCCTTTTGCAGGATCTTTCTGCATTAGAGAAGAAAGCAAAATGCCCAGCCGACTAACCGGTAGATATTTAATGGTCGCGACCCCCTACTAGTTTATTGAAAGTGAATTTTAATGGAGCTTTTCATGTGCCAAATGTCTTAAGCGTAGGTGCAATCATTCACAACCGCAACGGGCATTTTGTTACTACCTCCTTTATTAAAGGACATGCTAGTTCAACTAAAGGAGCCGAAGCTTAAGCCATTAAGCTTGGTTTATCCCTTGCACTCAAACTCAACCAAACTTGAGTTGTTTTAGAGGGTGACACTTTTAATATTATAAAAGGCCTTCAAGAGGTCAACCATATATGGTCTTGGCATATTAGATCTATCATACAAGATTGCTACTATATGTTAAACTCTTTTAAAACTATTTCTTGTATGTATGTAAGCTGCAAAGCTATTTGTACTACTCACTGCATGGCTAAGCATGGGCTTGGAAGCCCAAACTATAGTCATTTTATAGAAGATCCTCCCATGGAGGTGCGATAGATTGTTCTATCCAAATGTAGTACTTCCCTATAACAAAACATTCCTTTACCAAAAAAAAAAAGAAGATTTTTTTGTTCATATTAAATTGAACATTTTAAAAATTATTACATTTCTATGTTTCCAAATGCAAATATTTCAACATATAAAAGAAATATCTTGTTGTATTCCTTTTTACTTCCACTTATCATTATATTTTCTACAAAACCATTCTTTAAAGCATTGGATAGATAAATATCTAATCCTAGTTATTTGGTTTATAAGATGAATGGCATGCAAACCATGTTCTAGATACAATGGGACATTTTATTACACTATTCCACCTGTGGAGATGATTTAAACCCCCATTATATATTTATCAAAATTTTCTTTATTAGTCATTGTGTTGAGTGTTATGTATTTTGAATTTTCTATTATGAAGATTTAAAATACGAATGATACTTTTAGATTTAATCTTTCTCATTTCTAGTTATTTCCATATTTTTCTCTTTCATATTTCATGAAAAGGGACATATACTCTCTTATCTAGAGGTCTTTCTCTCTTGTCAATTTCTATGCACATGTTTTGGGTTAATTGTGCTAAATATAAAAATGCATTAAAAGAGGGTATCACTTTTTACAAAAAAAAAAAAAAAGAGGGTTTCAATGGCCTTAACTTTTAGATTACATTGTTTTCTTTGGAAAGCTAATAGACGTGATTAAAAGAGTAGTATTGATAACAACCAAGAGTAACGGGTGTTGATGGAATAGTGACCATTGGAATTTCTCTATAAATAAGAGATGTTAATGTTATTGAAGAATATAAAGAAAAAGAACAAAGGAGGAAATTAAACAAGTAAGAAGAATACCACTTTTGCATTTGTAACTGATCTTTTTGGGGTTTTCTTGATTTTTTCTTTAAAGAATTATTTGTTTTTATTGTTATTGAGTAGGGATCATAGTTGTTAGGAAGCTTGGTACAAGGTAGGAAACTCATTTGAAAACCAATTTAAATTGACTTCCCCAAATAGGGCTACAAACGGACTAAATATGAAGTGGATATAGACACGTCCGTATTTGTATTCGTTTACTTAATCAAATATTAGATATGAATTTAGATATCTGTGGATATTTAAAAATAAGATTCATATTTGCATTTTTTTTAGTTAACCAAATGTTGGATATGAATCCGGATATTTCCAATTACACTTTTTATCAAAAAAAATTAAAGTTTTGAGTGGTGACACAAATATTTTGGGGTTAAAAGCATGAGGAGAGAGAGAGAGAGAGAGAGAGAGAGAGAAGTGAAGAGGGATGGGATTGTTTGTCACGCCCCTGTCCCAATTAGTTACAATCGACCCCAAGATGTGACATTTAAAGGTATTTTAATATGAAACTTTAATCACCTTCATTGCCTTTAATCTCATTTTATTGAGAGTGGCTAGGAATCATATGCAATTTCTGCCAAAATTTTGAGGCATAATGGTTGTAATATGGACCCCTATGGATGAATAATAATCCACAATTTATTTAAGCACCTAATAGTTCATAGTATGCATAACAATCCAAACTATCAATCATCAATATTACATCATTGTTGTCCACCCATTAACTTCGTCTCCATCATTAACATATATATATATATATATATATATATATATATATATATATATATAAAATATA